>VDFB02022610.1:0-93906 GCA_007258455.2 Sequoia sempervirens | reverse complement strand
CTCTCTCTCTCTCTCTCTCTCTCTCTCTCTCTCTCTCTCTCTCTCTCTCTCTCTCTCTCTCTCTCTCTCTCTCAAGTCTCTCTCTTTACCTCTTTGCCTCCCGCTCTCTCTCTCTCTCTCTCCATCTCAAGACTCTCTCTCTCCCTCTCTCCCTCTCAAGTCTTTCTCTCTCGCTCTCTCTCAAGACCCTCCCTCTCTCTCTTGTGAATTGTCCACACATCAATAAATATATAATATATACTATGTATTAAATATATTATATAATATATACTACATAATATTAATATAATATTTCATATTTCATATATATACTATATGCTATATATAATAATTAATATGTATACTATATATAATATATAGTATATATACTATAATATATAGTATATATACTATATATAATATATAGTATACTATACAAAAAATATGTACTATATAGTATAATATTTAATAATATATATTATATATATTAATCTATATAACATAATATTATTTTATAATAATATAATATAAAATATATATTATATTATTATATAATATATTATAATATATAATATATAATAATAAATAACATAATAATACATTTAATATATAATATACTATATAATATATTATATATAATACACAATATTATATATTTATGTATCATAAATATATGTATTATAAATAATATAACAAAAATATAATTAACGAATATCCGTTTTCAAAAACAAAATGGATGTCTATTCGGGATTTGGTTTGGGATTTCCTAACTTGGAAAGTCAACCCAAAAAATGTGTTTTTGAAAATTTGTTTAGTTTTCCGAAGTTCACCCTTGTGGATGACAACTTTTCTTTTACCCGAATTTCATCAAACGAAAAGGGTTTATAGAAAAAATTGTCAAATTTCCACCAATATAACTTTTGTCTTATTTTGAATTAAATAAGTAATTATTATTGATTTTCTACCTACATTGCATCTAAAGTCTTGATTCATAGGCTGATTGAAAAACTTCTATAACTTTTAAACTACTTAACATTTGTCGAATCTACAAGATGCACCACAATCTATGCTTCACATACTATAGGATAAAAAAAAAAATTGAATTTCATAATTTTTTAACCAAGTTATGTTGGTCAGACACAAACATTTTAATAATTCTGAAAAGTTCTAGTAAAAAAAACATAACTAATTATTTACGTGGAAAAAATTACAAAAGAAAATTTTGCACATCCACACATGTGTCCTCTACTTATATTTAAAAATTTACAAAATAATATTATGTTTTTCTTGTACTTAGGGTGGTCAAACAAAGACTCGCTTCTTATCTTTTTTTCCTAAAAATTTAGTACCACTGCATTGAAATTTCAAAATTTCTCAAAACAAATTTACTTTTTTCCAAAAAATGACTAATAGCCTAGAAACTACATTCAATTTGCTACAACTTTTGTTCTTACATATTTTTCAAATTATGTTAACAACCTATTCAAATTTTTATGTCAAGTTGCCTAACTCTGATTTTTTGAATTTTCATCACCACATAGAGGCCTAGTTTGGAGCCCCATGATACTGCACATACCCACATATTCTTCAATCAGTTTTATTTAGTTATTTCAAATTATGTAATTGAGAACAAGTTCAAATTGATACACAAGTCATTACATATCATGAAATAATTGGTTTATTAAAAGCAATGTTTCTATAATCCCACACAAGTCGTGGGAGTGACTGAGTTGATTTGATTCAACAATAAATGTAAATTATAAATCTGAAGATCAACTAAAGAAGAAAAACATATAAGAGGATGTCATGTTTGTCATTTCCTTAAGGGTCGATGTAGGGTTGACTCTTAGTCTTTAGTTTGATCTCCAATGTCTTCGACTCCTCTTGCTCCCAATTTCCAGATGCACTTGCAATTGATTAAGAAATTTTGTTAGAGCTTAGGTCATGAAATCCAATTACATGCTTCATCAACAAATATATAATTTGTAGTTATTATCAGATTAAACCAACTTAGTCATTATCAAAGAGATAAATGCAAAAAGTGCCATATCAAATCATCAAAGAATTATCTAATTCACTATTTTTATCTAACTTGTTTGCTTCATGTGCAGATATAGGAAAAGTATTGTTGCTGCTTTGTTTCATCAAATTACAACATGTGGGTTAAAATGTGGCTCCCACAAAGGATTGATCCCAACAAGCTAAGTATATCAAATAATGAGCCCATTTTAGCTTATTTAAGAGGCAAATGCAATGTTAAAAGTCATCATATCAACATGATCATGGAATGATAGTGAACATGGATAAATATTAAGTTCACAAAGCATTTCTACAAGGAACAATAGTGGTAACAAGTAAACAGACATATGAGAACAAATAAATATGACAACATATGTACAAGTTTGAATATCACTATTATGAACAATCAATAAGATAGTGAAGACATTAATGCAAGTTACAAACACAGTTCAAAAGCGTCTTTGACAATAAATGACTCTTACAGTCAAGCCAAGGTCATGATAAAAGCAGAAGTGTTTAATGCCCAATGATAGTTTAATGATCAGTCCATTCACCAAATAAGTTCATTCTCGGTCAACAGTAAGGATGAAGATATGTATGACCATAATCAAAGAACAAAGCAAGAAGAAAGTTCTCCATAATTCATGTTATAAGAGGTTGAAGACAAGGAATACAGTGAGCTACAACACTTATATCATAATCATTTTTGACAGATATTACATAAATAATACTTATCACGACAATCAAAGATAATGATAACAACAAGATAATGGAGAATTTTAAGCCAAAAGTGAAATCATGAGGGTATTCCTAAATGAACAATATCATTACATAGGAGATTGGTGATCACCAAGGGACAAGAAGCCATGAATGTCATAATATTAGCCTGTAGCGGCATTGGTAAATAGTTTCAATAGAGTTTATACTTCACTTTTTTTACAGAGACCCACTTGGGGTTTTAGCAGGAAAATATAGATTCTACAATCAAGAATCTTATTTTTCTATCAAAGCAATATCAAGATCAAGTAGCAATGCTTAATGGATATTCAACTTGTATAATTCAAGATAATTTAATGCCATTGAATCATGAGGTAATGGAGACAATCATGGAGGAAACCCTTGTTTTTACAATGAGAAGAGGAAATCATAGTGATAGAGGCCAAACTTATGCCACTGGGAAATAAAACCCCAAGAAATTGCTTCAATACCCATAATCAAATACAAGGTTATAACCACGCGGCCATTAAGAGCACAAAAAACCTAGAATGAAAAGATAAGGCCATGACCTCTATGTATAACATCAAGAAGTTCTTGAAACTTTCACAGAAACATTTTCAAAGAAATGAGGACCCATGATGGCCACTTCAATGCAATCTATCTATGGCCTTTTCAAATATGATGGAGGCCACAAAATATTTTCATATCTTATGCAAAATATATAAACCTAAATTACAATGTAATGAAGCCACGACCTACATACATAAAGGTTTAATAAAACCAAACTAAAGACTCAAAAAATATCAAGTCATTTCAAATATGTGGAGGAAGAATTACCAACAGGCAATTCAATTTTCTTTTGCATTAGGATCTCGGCCTAAAAAACTCCATGATATCTCCAGTCCAAACCCTAAGTTGTCTCATGGCGGAGCTCTCTCAAGAGAAACAAAAAGAAATGAAAATGGAGAATGAATGATTGCCAAAAACAATTAGGTTTTGGAAACCATAAAAGAGGCTTGATAAGAGTAAAGAAATTTAGCCTTTAGTTATGTTTTAAAACTTTCCTCACATAAAAACATGCCATGCTTTTATGCCTTTGTAATTCCTTTTTGAATATTTCATAACACTTAGTCAATAAGCCTTTTGTATTTGGCTTTTTACTTTTGCATTTTAAAATTCAAAATTGCATAACTTTATTCAAGTGATGAAATATGAATCACTTTAAATAAAAGTTATTTATGAATGCAAAGTAAAGATGTCTTATGATGCAATTTGTAAATGATGGACTAAGATGGAGTTAAATTGAACCTTGAAGTTTTGCTTAAATCTAGGAAATGGTTGGAGAAATCAGTGCCAACATGTGGAGCAAAATCAAGAGATTTGATCACTTAATTGATAGTTAAGAGTCCAACTGGTTGGAGTTTGACTCAAGGAGGATTTTGAGGCATTTAAATCTTTATTTCTTGTAATTTCAACATCTTTTTTGAGGGATTTTTAGTTATGCACGACCCTTTGGGTTGTTTTCAGATTCATAACTCCTTGCATATTTTTGAGGATTTTCTTTCAATCAGATGCCTAATTTGAGGGAGAGGTTGGAGTTTGACAACTTGTATAAGTCTTTTTCTCTCATTTTTTTGAGAGTTCTTGGTTTTACACTTTCTGCACATTGTATCTTTTCTAAGTTCTTTTGCAGAACAATACAACTTTTTAACTCATTTGTTCATATTTATATGCAGCCATTTGGAAAGCATCTTTGATCAATAAAAGAAGTCATTTTACCTTCTTTCCTTATTAAGATGGTGCATGAAAATCTTGTGGTGATTGTTTCTTTCCTTTGATTTATGTGCTATCACCTACACCTTATTGCAGGAATATGGAATTTTTGTAGGTCAAGACTTGTGTTTAACCAGTGAAGGTGAATTTTTCAGTTGTGTTAGTTTTCCTTCTGAATGATTACCTTCTTATATTGACCCTAGTTTATGAATCATTGATGAAAAGTCATATGTAATGTGGAAGTTTTGTATGTCATGATTTTAGATATTGGATATATTATGTGCTCAAAGTAAGTTGTGTTGTAAGTTTGGAAAAATCATTATTTGGTGTATCACATTTTTAGGAGATAGGTTTCATTTTACATGTTCTCTTTCTCACTCTTTCTCTGCAAGATGGGTTAGTTTATGTGAAGTACTTAGGAAGAACCAACTTACTTTGGAGGTCCATATCGTTTTCAGGTCACCCACAACTTTGAAGTGTTCCCATGTGTCAATAGGTTGCTAAAGTTTATAGCTTAGCAAGGGTGAAAACCTTATTGACAATAGTTTTTGGCATGCCTGGTGGGACCTTGAACTAATTTTTAGTTCAAAAATAAATTCATTTTTTTGTTGTTTTGGTGTGAGCAGCAGTATTCTCAGCTTTTGGAGGAAAGATCTACATACACTTGACAACTCTGTGCTCAAATCTACTGGTTTTAACAATCTAAGTGTTGGTATGTTTTAAAAAAAATCTATTAATTCTAATTTTTAGCTCTTTGAATGTATAGAAATGTCAACTTTTCATGAAAATACGAGCTTTCATTCCCTGTATTATGAGAATGTTTCCCCCACACCTTATCGACCTTATTTAAGCAACCACAGTGTTGGTTTTAATCCAAATAGCCCTGCTATAGCAAGTAACCAACGTGCACATCGTGCTTACCCACTCACCCAGTCCCAAGAAGGTCATTTTTCTCTAAATCAACATGTTGTAGAGATTAATGGGATAAAAGGCCTATTGCAAGCCCTTGGCAATGAGAAACAAATGTTGCAACAAACTTTACAAGACTATACTGAGCAAATGGATGAGATCAACAAGATCTTAGATCAACATCAAGATGAGTGAGCTTATCAAGCCTATCTCCATGAACAAGAAGAGTTGGATCTTCAAGCCGAACTTCATAAGCCAGAATTGGAGGCACAAGGAAGGCAATTTGTGAATATTTTTGCAAAAGAGTTCATTGCACAAAAAGAAAGATATGAGTAAAAGCTCACAAAGTTAGAATCACAATCAATTTCTCCTCCTTCATTGAAAGAATATGTAATTCATTAAGAATTTCATCCACCTAGTACCTTTCCAAACCTATTCTTTTGTAAAGAATTTCCTTTGTTCAATACCATGTGCTTCATACAAAATGAGCCCATACATGAGCATATTCAACTTGCAATTCCTGAAGAGAAGCCTCTTGAAAAAATTATTTTTCTTTTAACAGCCCAAGAAATTCCACAAGCTGCTATAGTGGGACCTATTATATCTCAAGAGAACTATTATACTAAGCATAACAAGCTGGAGCAACAGGTTATAGAGCAAGAAATTGATGATCAATATGAGGTTAAATTGCATAGTTTGTTCAATGAACTTCCACTTTTCTTTGAAGAGCAGGAGGTTGTTCAATTTTTAATGCCAACAAATTAGTTGACACATCAAAATGAAGATGCAAAGGAAGGTAATATTAAAGGTACTAATGATTAAGTTTTCAATTTCCTATTTGATGAACTCCCATATTTTTATGATCAAAATGAAAAAAGCATGCCCATGTTAATGCCAAATCAAGTTCATGAACAATACAAAGGAAAGAATGATGATTCTTATGAGCAAGAAGTTGTTCAAATTGAAAAAGTTCCCAAATCAGAGCAAACATTTCAAAGGGATTCATCAAATATGGAGAGGAGCTGAAATCACATCAAAATTAGCACTATTTTGCTGAAAAGTGAAGAAGATTTGAAGGAAGATGCCTTTTGGGATTATTTGGAAGGTTTTTGTTCAACCTTAGACATTAAGGAAACACCTATTGAAGTGGAAATTCATGATCAACAAGAGAATGATGAGCAAGAAATTGTAGTTTTTCTTGAACCACATGAACTAATTCTTTCCAATCAATAGAATCAGGTTGAAGAAGCAATCCATTAGCTTGAGACCAACAAAGATATTTCATGTTTCATTCACACGAGGGGGTATCCTATAATATATCTATTCCATTTGGAGGCCAAGAAGACAACATAAAACAAACTTTCGCCCAACCATGCAACCTCGATAAAAGGACATCATTCTCAACCTATTTATGCTCCTTCAAGTAGTAGTATTTATGAGAAAAATGAAGAGGTAATCCAGTATGTCTTCAATCTTAAAGCAATACTGTAATTGTTTGTAAGACATCTCTTTGTTTCCCAGCTTTTCTCTATTGTTCATCAGCATGTAATGCATCCTAAGTTGGGAAGAAAAGGATGTTATTTTTTAAAACCAGTGAATGACTTTTTTTGAGAAAGTTTCATTCTTGGTTAGGGTAGGTTAGACTAAGTTTCAGTTCAGTTATGCATTTTTATTTCCCTAATTGTTTTTCTTGCACAACTGGTTAGTTTACTTTGAGTTTTGGTGGGGGAAATAAGAAAAACTTTGCTATTACTGATTATAGTTCAATCAAATAGACATTTCTCATTCATATCATGCAATGGAGAATTCAATGTCATGAACAACAAATATTTACTCAATGGAACTATAATCAATTGAAGCAATGATACAAACAGTTACAACAGTGTGAATGAGCTCTCTATTAATTTTTTGAGTTAGAAAAAGGAAGAAATGGACTCCACACCCAATGGATAAGCAAGGCAACTAGCCTTATTTGTTTAGCAGGAAAACACCCCTAAGAGTTCGCCAAAAATGTTACTAATTTTTAGCGTCTTGCTTAAATTAGTGAAGTGTGGAAATTATCATTCATCTTGACTACAAAACATATGCTTCAATCAATTTTATTTAGTTATTTCAAATTATGTAATTGAGAACAAGTTCAAATTGATACACAAGTCATTACATATTATGAAATAACTGATTTTTTAAAAGCAGTGTTTCTATAATCCCACACAAGTCATGGGAGTGATTGAGTTGATTTGATTCAACAATAAATGTAAATCATACATCTGAATATCAACTAAAGAATAAAAATATATAAGAGGAGGTCATGTCCATCATTTCCTTAAGGGATGATGTAGGGTTGACTCTTAGTCTTCAATTTGATATCCAATGTCTTCAGCTCCTCTTGCTCCCAATTTCTAGATGCACCTGCAATTGATTGAGAAATTTTGTTACAGCTCAGGTCATGAAATCCATTTGCATGCTTCATCAGCAGATATATAATTTGCAGTTATTATCAGATTAAACCAACTTAGTCATTATCAAAGAGATAAATGAAAAAAGTGCCATATCAAATCATCAAAGAATCATCAAATTTATTGTTTTTATCTAACTTTTTTGCTTCATGTGCAGATATAGGAAAAGTATTGTTGTTGCTTTGTTTCATCAAATTACAACATGTGGGTTAAAATGTGGTTCCCACAAGGATTGAACCCAACATGTTGATTCTATCAAATAATGAACTCATTTGAGCTTATTTAAGAGGGAAATGCAATGTTAAAATTCATCATATCAACATGATCATGGAATGATAGTGAACAGGCATACATATTAAGTTCACAAAGCATTTCTACAAGGAATAATAGTGGTAACAAGTAAACAGTCATATGAGAACAAATAAATATGACAACATATGTACAAGTTTGAATATCATTATTATGAATAATCAATAAGATAGTGAAGACATTGATGCAAGTTACAAACACAGTTCAAAAGCATCTTTGACAATAAATGACTCTTACAATCAAGCCAAGGTCATGATAAAAGAAAAAGTGTTTAATTCCCAATGAGAGTTCAATGATCAGTCCATTCACCAAATGAGTTCATTCTCGGTCAACAATAAGGATGAAGATATGTATGATCATAATCAAAGAACATAGCAAGAAGAGAGTTCTCCATAATTCATGTGATAAGAGGTTGAATACAAGGAATACAGTGAGCTACAACACTTATATCATTATCATTTTTGGCAGATATTACAGAAATAATACTTATCATGACAGTCAAAGATAATGATAACAACAAGATAATGGAGGATTTTCAGCCAAAAGTGAAATCATGAGAGCATTCCTGAATGAACAATATCATTACATAGGAGATTGGTGATCACCAAGGGACAGGAAGCCATGAATGCCATAGGATTAACCTGTAGCAGCATTGGTAAATAGTTTCAATGGAGTTTATACTTCACTTTTTTATAGAGACCCACTTGGGATTTTGGGAGGAAAATACAGATTCTACAATCAAGAATAATATTTTTCTATCAAAGCAATATCAAGATTAAGTAGCAATGCTTTACGGAGATTCAACCTGTACAGTTCAAGATAATGTAATGGCATTGAATCATGAGGTAATGGAGACAATCATGGAGGAAACCCTTGTTTTTTACAATGAGAAGAAGAAATCACAGTGATAGAGGCTGAACTTATGCCATTGGGAAATAAAACCCAAAGAAATTGCTTCAGTACCCATAATCAAATACAAGGTTATAACCAAACAGCCATTAAGAGCATGAAAAACCCAGAATGCAAATATAAGGTCGCGACCTCTATGTACAACATCAAGACTTGTTCTTGAAACTTTCACAAAAATATTTTCAAAGAAATGAGGACCCATGATGGCCACTTCAATGCAATCTAGCTGCGACCTTTTCAAATATGATGGAGGCCACAAAATATTTTCATATCTTATTCAAAATATATAAAGATAAATTACAATGTAATGAAGCCATGACCTACAGAAAGAAAGGTTTACAAAATCCAAAATGAAGACTCAAAAAAGATCAAGTCATTTCAAATATGTGGAGGAAGACTTACCAACAGGTAGTTTGAGTTTCTTTTGCATGAGGATCTCGGCCTGAAAAACTCCATGATATCTCAAGTCCAAACCCTAAGTTTGTTGAGATTATGGATGTTCAGTCCCTGAAGCTCCAAAATCTTCAATAAAGGACCTTAGCCATGAAAGATAATCAACCACAAAGGAAAGTGTTGCAACTATGGAATGTTGAATAAAGACTCTATATTGATATGATATGATGAAAATGATATGATTGATATGTTACAAATGAACAAGTTTCCCGATTATATAGGCAAGAGAGAAAACCTAAGATGCATGAGATGTTGCCAAGTGTTATAATCTAAAATGTGACAACATGTGAACCCTATCTAGATAATTATTAAATGTTGAGATAAGTTCTAGAAGGAAAACTCATCTTCTAGAAGGAATCTTATCCCACAAACAAGGAAGGGAATATTATCCCATTTATTAAATGATTTATTAAAATGCAACCTAGTACTAAATGAAATATGACCTAAGTTAACTTATGCTAGTGTAATAATTAATTTAATTACACTAACAAAGTTGTCTCATGGCATAGCTCTCTCAAGCGCAACAAGAAGAAATGAAAATGGAGAATGAATGTTTGCCAAAAATTTTAGGATTTGGAAACCCTAAAAGAGGCTCAATAAGAGTAAAGGCATTTAAATCCTTATTTCTTGCAATTTCAACACCTTTTTTGAGGGATTTTCAGTTATTCACGACCCTTTGGGTTGTTTTCAAATTTAAAACTCCTTGCATATTTTGAGGAGTTTCTTTTAGTTAGATGCCTAATTTGAGGGAGAGGTTGGAGTCTTACAACTTGTATAAGTCTTTTTCTCCTCTCATTTTTTTGAGAGTTCTTAGCTTTACACTTTATGCACATTGTATCTTTTCTTAGTTCTTTTGCAAAAGGATACATCTTTGTAACTCATTTGTTTAGATTTATATGCAGCCATTTGGAGAGCATCTTTGATCAATAAAAGAAGTCATTTTACCTTCTTTCACTACTATTTTTTGTGTGTATTAAGACGGTGCATGCAAATCTTATGGTGATTCTTTCTTTCCTTTGATTTATGTGCTATCATCTACACCTTATTGCAGGGATATGGAATATTTCCAGCTCAAGACTTGTGTTTAACCTGTGAAGGTCAATGTTTCAGTTGTTTTAGTTTTCCTTTTCAATGATTACCTTCTTATACTGAACCTAGTTTATGAATCATTGATGCAAATTAATATGTAATGTGGAAGTTGTGTATGTCATGATTTCAGTTATTGGCTATATTGTGTGCTCAAAGTAAGTTGTATTGTAAGTCTGGAAAAATCATTATCTAGTGTATCACCTTTTTAGGAGATAGGTTTAATTTTACATGTTATCTTTCTCACTCTTTCCTCTACAAGATGGGTTAGTTTAGGTGAGGTACTTAGGAAGAACCAACTTACTCTGGAGGTTCACTTCGTTTTCAGGTCACCTACAACCTTGAAGTGTTCCCATGTGTCAATAGGTTGTTGAAGTTCATAGCTTAGCAAAGGTGCAAACGTTATTGACAATAGTTTTTTTCAGGTCACCCACAACCTTGAAGTGTTCCCATGTGTCAATAGGTTTTTGAAGTTCATAGCTTAGCGCAAACCTTATTGACAACACTAGTCACACAGGGGCATTGGGTTTTTGTCATAGCATGGTTTTGGGTGGTCATGGTATGCTATCGACTCTTTTTTATAAATTATATGCAATTGATAGAGGTTTCAAGGGTTATTACAAGTACATAAGCAATGCCATTTAAATGATATTATGTCATGCCCTAAATTTAATTGAAGGGAAAATTCACAACCAATAATTTTGTTTTTCAAATTAACCACCTTAAGATGATCACCATACCTAGAATGGTAGTGTGTTATGCATTGGGTGTTGATATTTCCACTCCTATGAGATGGAAACCTTAAGTCCCATTCTAAAATACAATTAGTAATCTTGGGCTAGCTCATGATATGCATGCCAAATAGTTTTTTAAATGCAAAAGTATCATTCCAACCGCAAATAGATCCCTAGGTATAGAGTGGTTGTCAAACAATTATTAACTAACATTGACATCACTCCTTGAGGAATTTTATATAATCATATTATTATTAATCACGTTTAACCACTAATAATGATAACATTATTATTTAATCATAAAAATCAAATTATTATTAATCTCAATTACACCTCATTAATGGTATTATTGTTGAATCAATCCATCAATGGTGATGTTACTATTATTAAAATTAACCAACAATAAACTTGTGCTCATTGCCAATTAATTATTAATAGAACATTATTACTAATAGTTAATTCCAATAAATGTTCTATTTAATTATATGACCAATAGACTCTTATTATTCATGTATAACCATGAATTTAACATGGAGGATAGGGTCACTCTCTTTTAAAATATTACCACAAAATCGTCAACAACTATTTATTGTTAATAATGGTAGTTTATATGTTATATTTATCAATGCTTTAGGAATTACCAATATTATTATTATAAAATTATCATTTAGACCTCCCTACTAATGTCATTATTTAAATCAATAAACCCATAATAAATAAACTACTATTTAATTGACAATCATTCAATTGACGAAACAACATTAGGGCTAGGAACTTATTTTAGTTCTCTTGTTGGAAATAAATTTTTGAATCACATTATTTTCAATAACTCAACTTAAGGAAAACAATATTTTTAATTAATTCCTTCATCTAAGCCCCAAAATTCCCATGATACTTAACATCAACATTATTATATTCACTAGTATTTCCCTCAACATTATTATAAATAAATAAATATTAATAGTGTTAAGCCATGGAAGTTGTAATTACCATGATCCTTACCAAAGATAATGTTAATCTTTTTTTCGCATTTGATTACTTTGTGAATGCCATTAACATCCTATAGGGGATAGGGTATAATTATCATGATCCTTACCAAAGATAATGTTAATCTTTTTTTCGCATTTGATTACTTAGCAAATTACATTAACATCTTGCAGGGGGTAGGGTATAATTACCATAATCCTTACCAAAGATAATGTTAATCTTTTTTTTTCATTTGATTACTTAGTGAATTCCATTAACATCCTACAGGGGGTAAGGTATGTACGCCTCGTATTGTGGATCAGAGTTAGTTGCCTCACATATTGGGAGTATGAGGTTGAAAAGAAGCAAACCAAAGTGAATGAGACAGATAGTGTATTGGTTGAAGAGATTGTTCCTACTCTTGATAAGTTGAGGAAGGTGTGTGTGTAGTATGTGGAATGGGAAAATGGCAATGCAAAAGTGGATAAAATCAAGAGGTTTTGTATTGCACAAGAATTTATGCAGACAAAGAAAGTGAGAGATGATGCTATAGGTGGAGTTGAACAAATGAATTCACAAATTATTGAACTTACGACTTCCATGGAACAAATACAACTAGAAATAGATGAAAAGAAGGTAATATCATATGTAAGTGCATAAAAGGAGAATCAATTAGGTGGAGACATGAAAGTCTTATCTAAAAAGGTAGAAAAGTTTTGTAAACAACTTGTTAAAAGAAACATATACATTCTCTAATCATAAAGACACAATCAAAGTTTAGCAGAAAGTGACTACAAAGCAACATAAAAGTATTCAAGACATTCAAACCTCCTTCCAATTTGGTATTTACATGTAGAGGGTTTTACAACAGTATGTGGGTTGTAGGTTTTATAACACCCACTATTTCCAACATGCAATTATATTTAGACAACACAATTGTGATGAAAACCTTTAGTTTTGTAGACAGTAAGAATGTAGTGAAGTTCACCTTCAAAATTTATAGCGACTCTTAGACTAAAAATTGCATGTCAATTCCAAGGTGGCAGAATGGAAAGGGTTAAGGGGGACGTAGATGGGTGTGACAAGGATGCCGATCACGTGGCTTAGGTGACATTTATCTTCCTTGAGCTCGAGGAAGCCGTAGACATCATTACCTGGAGGCCGCTTAATACGGATTAAGCGTGACATGTTTGGATGGTAGTCATTAGTAAGGGTGGCAGCGGATTGGTACCTGACAGTAATTGAGCTGCAGTGTTTAAGATTGGTAGCTTATTTTCTTTCCTTCATTCATCTGTGTTGCTTTGTTTGGTTTGTGGTGGTTTTAGTGGCGAACTTTATTTGTTCTGGTGGTGGCGCTTATGGAAAATCACTCTTGCTTCGTCATAGAGGTCTCTATGGATGGAGTGGCGAAGTTTGGGGTGGACACGTCAATCTCTCTGAAACCATCGGCTAGACAAGCCTCTTTCAGAGAAATCAAAGACCAACGACTAAAGCGGATTCTCACAAACAAGGATCCGCTGGTCTTGGTGGCGACAAAAATGGTCCTACGAGTTGGCCATTTGGCCAACATGGAGTTTAGAAGAGACAACCTTCACATCTCCTCTTGGTTCCTAGCCTCTCTTTTGGATAACGACGAGTCTAAGGCCGAGGCTAAACTGTTGCTGGTAAAGATGTTTCGAAAGGACCTGGTGGGTGGTTTAGATGAGGTGTTGAGCTTTGTTGTGGAGGGAAGAGGTGTTCCAAGGTCAAGTGACTTCGTAATTATTCGGGGATCAGACGTAGCTATAGAGCTCTTTCCATCCCTACTTGACTTGAGCGGTCTGACGTTGAGCAAACATAGAATGGTGGCGGTGGTGGCTATCAAATTCTTGAAGAAATTCTTCAATCTATTGGCGGCGGGTGGTGTTGAGTGGGTAAAGGTCTTCGAAGATTTTGCTGCCTTGAACAAATTTTTGTGAGTCTCTTTCTTGTTGATGATGGTTCTGGAATTTAGGTCTCCTATCTCTAGTTCAATGGTATTCTCAAGTTGTGGGGTTTGTAATTTTGGCCTCTTAATGGCCATCGGGTGAATTTTGGGTGCTCAGGTTATTTTTGTACTCGGATGGGGCCGAACCTTTCTGGCCTTTAGGGTTTGTTGTCAGCTTAGGTGGCAGGGTGGTGGGTTCTAGCTGGCTAGTTTCTTGTACTAATCTGTTTTGGTTGACTGGGTTTCCCGTTTTGGCTTATTTTGGCCTGTCCATGGGGTTTTTTTCTGGAACAGGTGGTTGGGTTGGTTTTTGCTAGTGCTTGATGGTGGATCATTTCCTGCGTTTGCAGACATTTGTACTCTCCTTTAAATATATAACTCAAAACTTGCGTATCAAAAAAAAATTGCATGTCAATTTCTTCATATGATTGAAGAATAAATGCAAAATATAATTGTAGGTTGCAAAACACAATGTGTGTTGCCATTTATTTCATTTTGTACACTCAAAGCTAAGTGGCAAAGAGCACTGGGAGGAGTTGCAGGTGGGGGATACATAAAACTAACCAAATTGAGTTGAGGGGTGACTAACCAATTGGGTTGTTGTGTATAGAGGGTTTTACAACACTATATGGGTTGTAGGTTTCATAACACGAATGTTTTCCAATTTTATTACATTCTTACTATCTACAAAACAAAAGGTTCTCAAGGAAATCATAAAATGGAGCAAATTGAGGTAAGGGGTGATTAACCAATTGGGTTGTTACTTGTAAAGGGTTTTAAAACATAATGTGGGTTGCAGATTTCATAACACCCAATGTTTTGTAACTTGGAATTTTACAAAACCATATGAATGTATTGAAAACCTTTTGCTATTTAGACAATATGAATGTAATGAAAGACGCCTTCAAACTTTATAACAACTCTAAAGTAGAGTAAAAATTGTGTTTCAATTTCTTCATATGATCCAAATATACACGCATAGTATAATTGTAGGTTGAAAAACACAATGGGTGGTGAGTACATGATTTATGAAACCTCCAACCCACACAATATTGTAAAATCCTCTACACACTCAAACCAAATGAAAACCCCTTTTCCCAAGGTAAGGCCTTAGAAACCTTTCAATGAATACACCTTTTTGCAACAAATACCCATTCAATTCTTCACAGTCCCTAGGTAGGATGGTAAAACAACATATATTTCTGACATATATGCATACCTGCTAGCTAGCTACCCACACTTGTCACATGTGTTTTGGTAGGGAGAATGACCACTCTTCTTTGGCCTCCTAACACCTACAACTTCCTTCTAAGCTCCCCAACAACCTTTAAAATGTGAATGTCGAAAATGGTGACGTTATGAGCTTTATGTGTCTTTCAAAACATACAATTTAATTACACAACCCACATGTTTTCCAACTTGGTTATATATTATGCATTGTTTTTTGTTTCTCTAAATGATATTCTAGAACTATTTCAATTGCAAAAAATAAATGCAAGTTAGATTTCCACAGTGGGTTGTCAGTTATTTCATTTGGCTTCCTCAAAAAGTTTTGGTACGAACATTAAAATCACAAAATTAACCCTCAATAGAAAAGCACATAAACAACTCTGCAAATCAAATGAAAACCCTTTTTTGCAAGGAAAACCCTCAGAAACCTATCAATGAATACCCCTTTTCGTAACGAATACTTGTTTAATTCTTCACAGTCCCTAGGTAGGATGGAAAAACGATATATATTTTTGGCATATATACATACCTGTTAGCTAGTTGCCTACAATTGTACATGTGTTTTGATAGGGAGAATGGTCACTCTGCTTTGGCCTCCTAACACCTGCAACTTCCTTTCGAGCTCCCCAACAACCTTCAAAATGCAAATGTCAAAAATGACGACATTATGGGCTTTACGTGGCTTTCAAAGCATATAATTTAATTACAAAACCCACATTGTGTTTTCCAACATGGTTATATATTTTGCATCGTTTCTAGTTTCTCTAAATGTTATTCCATAACTATTTCAATTGCAAAAAATAAATATAGGTTGGACTTTCGTAATGGGTTGTTAGTTATTTCATTCAACTTCCTCAAAAGGTTTTGGCTTGAACATTAGAATTGTAAAATCAAGCCTTCAACAAAAAAACACATAAACAACTCTGCATATCAAAATGAAAACCCCTTTTCACAAGGAAAACTCTCAGAAGTCCGTCAATGAATACCTCTTTTTGCAATGAATACCCTTTCAATTCTTCATAGTCCTTAGGAAGAATGGCAAAATATGTTTTTGGCAAATATACATACTTGATAGCTAGTTGCCTGTGCCTGTCAAATGTGTTTTGGTAGGGAGAGTGGTCACTCTGCTTTGATCTTCGAATGCTTGCAACTCCCTTTCAGGCTCCCCAACAACTGCCAAAATGTGAATGTCAAAAATGGCGATGTTTTGGGACTTTTTGGCTTTCCAAATGCAAAATTTTAAAACCTACCAATGGCGCCACATTTTCCCGACGACGGGACATGTGACGTCACTCGAAACAACACACACCTAAATGTCTGTTAGCATCCATCCGTCAATCTTATCTCGTAACAATGCCATCATATAGGGGATGGGGTATTATGTTATCATTTCTAGGACATGCGATTTTGTCATGATATTTTTGCGAGCACTTTTCTCCTCTAGAATTATGCACTTTTCTCCTTTAGAATTATGTTATCCAAGGTTAAGAATCCGAACGCCTTAAAAGACCTCGTTATCATATTAGTATTACCAAATTAACTCCCTTACTCTTTTTAAGGACGAACTTTGTGATTCTTTCTATTAATATTTCTTGCTTTATGACAAATTTAGGGTTTTTGTTTATTAAAGATTTCCCGCCATCAGACATCAATACGTTTCACTTCGAAGGAAATTCCCGCCATCAGACATTACTATTGATCGCAATTGTATGTGTTTAAGAATCTTCAACTTACCGATCTTCTGTAGTTTTACAGATAATATCATCGCTCTCTTGTTCTGCATTTCATGTCACAATCATGCCTGCACAGGATGCATTCTACACAATTCCTGATTCTCTTCTTTCTTTCATACTATCAAAAATTCCAATAAAAGACGCTGTCAAATGTTGTATCCTTTCCAAGAGGTGGAGATTTCTCTACACTCAAATGCCTGAACTCACTTTCTCTCCATATCTTGTTTTGGGGTCTGATTGCACTTCCCCTGATCCACCCATGTCAAGCGTGGAGAATATTATTTCCAACATCTTGCTTCTGCACTCAGGCAATCTGGAGGCTTTTCACCTCCACAACACCTGGTTAGGTTATACCCAACGGCAGAACTTCTCTCATGAAAATGTATGTAAATGGGTAAGATATGCATCTTGGTGTAATATCCAACACCTCACTCTGTATGATCACGGCGGTTTTTTAAAAGAAATCCCACCCCCTGCTCTCTTTTTATGTTCACGTCTTGTAACACTATATCTGGGTGAGTATGTTCTCACCAGCTTCCCAATCAATTTCGTTGGATTCCCCCACCTCATTACTTGTATCCTCCGTGATGTTCAATTGACAGATGAATCTTTAGTCTCCTTGATTTCGCTCTGCCCCCTTCTGCAAAATCTTGAAATATTAGGATATGCTGGGCTAGGTAATGTCATAATCTTTTCATCCACTATTGAACATTTGAGGATGCAAAGGGTAAAATCTCTATCTGTGAACTGCCCCAAACTCAAAATTCTGTCGGGGGGCATGATTGACGATTTGAGTGTGAATGGTATAAGGTTTTATGAGCTTTCTCATGCTGTATTTGATATTGAAATGCACTGTGGAGGTACTCTGAGGGAATTGGACATGGATTGCTTACAAGGAGACAGTCCAGGAGTTCTTTCAACAAGTAGATTTCTTCACATCATGGGCAACTTCCAGTCCTTGAAGGCACTTTCCATATACATTGCCGATCCCTTTGAAAGGGAAGCAGATGTGGATGCTCCTCTACTGAACCTCCTTCACAGGCTTCCAAATCTTCAGGTGCTCTCTATATTAGGCATCTTTGTTCAGGTATTTACACACACTTCAGGACCTCAAGCCCAATGGTTATAAGTTAATAAGTAGGTAGTTTAAGGTCATGCATTTTGAATATATATAATTAAAAGATGAAAATGTTTCTTTTTAAGCAAGTCATTAAGATTTGCCTGAGCGTGAGAAAGGAACTCTTGGTTAGATTACTTATTCATAGCACTGCAATGCAGGAGTTGGCAAGAGATCCTATACCTGTTAGCCTCACCCCTCCACATCTTAACCTCAAGAAAATGCGCGTAGAAGTTGTTGAGTTTGACTGCCGAGAAGTTGCGGTAATAAGTTGCTTGTTTTGAGCATGCCCTCTCTTGAAGCAATGGAAATTCAGGTACCTGATGGCTATGTTGAGGGTCAATTTTCGAACCTCTTTGAAGATATTATGTATCTGAGGAGAGCATCCTTACTAGCAAGGATAACTGTAGTGGATATTGAGCTCCAAGAAATAGGTTGAAAAAATATGGCCTGTGTCCTCTGTAATAGCTAGTTTATGGTAATTTATTCCATATTCTTTTTTGCTTTTATTCCAAAAGTTGTTTATTTTGGTTAAGCTCCATCTGCTTTTACTCGCACTATAGTCTGGTTATTTGTTTTAAAGACTATAGAATGTGGGGAAGGACTAGCCCCTTCTTGGAATGAAGAATATATATTGCCCAAATTTAATGTCACTTTTTTTGGCAAATCAACGCTCACTCATTCAAACCACTATTATCACTCTCACAAAACAATCACAGCATTCAAACCACATCAATCACAATACTGACATGCAGCCGAACCAAAAGCACTCTATCAATTATCATGCACTCTGTTCCTCAGAGCTTAGACGACTATTCTTCCAACTCACATGGCATTCCTTTACTTTTTTCTTCCTGTTTTCATGTTGATGGCTTGAGAGCCTCCTTATGGTTTCTTGTATTTTTTCCCTCCTTTGTGAGAGTTTCTTTATGCTTGCCATGAAACAACAATTTTAGATGAAGGAAATCAATTTTAAGAGGAAAACATTTTTATTTTTTTCCCAAATATTTACCTCTGCGAGAAGCTCCATATATGAATGTAAAGAATCAGAATTTTAAAACAATATTAAAGAAAGGTCAGGTAAAGAATTCTGTACAGAAAGACTGATCAATGGAAAAGAAACACCTATCTTCTGATATGGAAGATTCTTTTTGTAAGAGTTTCAAATTCAAACATCATGCACAAGATTTTAGTCATGTAAATAAGTAAAGAACAAAGTTTCTTTTTTAATTTCATTTTGAAAATCAAAACTGCATTGCAAGTTTATTATTCTATCAATGTTTTAAAAATAGAAATATTTTAATTAATTAATAGTTTACAATAGAAATCGAAAATAGATTTAAAAAAAATTAATTTAGGTTAATTAAATAAAGTAAATTAGGCACAATTAATTGATTATATAAATGATAGTTGAGAATGATAAAAATGTTTAGGAAATTAAAGGGGAGGGATTAAAATAATTAACTTTGGGAACAACATAAAATAAGGCTTGATACAATGCAAATTCAACTTGCTTGTTAGGAAATTATGATATTTAATTGCAATCTTAATGTCTAATCTTGGGTCTCCCAACATCTTGGAATGGGTACTTAGATGATTGTATAAGTGATTTTGTTTAATTATTTAATGTTCTTGAAATGTGTTTTTTTTTTGAGTTGTAATGGGAGCATCTTGTTGTATGTGTTTATAAATCCTTGTGTGTATTGGAAGCCATGGAAAGTACATCTCAATTAGAGATGGTACTAATTATGGGTTTTGAAAATTAAAAATGGAGGATCTCCTCAAAGAGATATATTAGTAGATTTTTTTTAGCAAGGTTAACCTAGAAGGAATACTCAATGATTAATAGAATAAATTAGATAAAAAAACACAAGGACCCATTTGGTTGGGTCATGTAGATTTTGTCTTGCCAAATACCTCTAAGGAGGCCATCACATCTTTCCTATGAAAATAATTTGCGAGATCTATTGAAGGTTGATCCCACAATAGTGCGTCTCACTTATAGGACATCTTAATTTTTGTTTGTAATCACCTATTTTTTAGAAAATCTAATGGCTTAAACTTTGAGGGGTTTCATCTATAGGGGTATGATTAATCGCCCTTAATGGAGTCTCATTTGCACCTATTAAAATGATGACAAAAACTATTTTTTGTTTCACCTTTTGAAGGATCAAAAGAAATCATTTAGAAATGTCATTTTCTAAGTATGTAGTCGAGCTTAGTATATTATATTTACAAAAAATATAATTAAAATTATATATATATTTTAATTTCATAATGAAAGTAGGTCTATTACAAAAAGACAATGATCATTATTCAAGATACTAGGCAAAATAACATTGTTAGAATATTCTCAAAAAGTGCATTGCACTCCACATAGATGTGTCCTTATTTTAAATTTAATTTTGAAAAATATGCTAATAGAAATATGTTGAAAAATAATATAGCCTTGAAATTTTTGTTAGTACTAATTTAAAAATTAATAAAAATAAAATATTTAATAAAAGAATTACCAAAAAAGTATCCATGCACTTGACATTCAAACTAGCGATCCAATTCCAATAAATCATGATTTTTTTTATTTGTAGTGAATGCTATGCGTTATGAATAATGTCACTCAATAAAAAATAAAAACAAAACAAAAAATTAATTAACATATAAAAATAAAGAGTGATAGAAATAATTATTTTATTTAAAAAAACTATAGCTTAAATCTACATAGAAAATGACTCAACTCATTTATTTGCATTATTCTTAAATTTTAAAGTTGTATGTTCCCTATAATTGGCACAAATTAAAAAATGCTATAACATACTAAGTTTTAATGTCTCGATTAAGTTTAATAGTGGGACACGCTATTGTGGGATCACCTCGAACAAAGAATTTGATAAATAAATTTTATTTGAAAAGAAAATTATACTAATTAAAAATGAAAGGAGGGGACTCTATTGCAGAACATTTGAATATATTTAATTTGAACTTGAGGCAATTAAAATATGTTCATGTTAAGCTTAAATAGAAGAATAATGTAATTTGTTACTTTTCTTTAATTATGAAAACCTTTTCTTCTTAAGCCATACTAGTTAGAAAACTTTGGAAAGAAATGGATTGATCATGGGGATGTCTTTCACTTTCTTGACATTTCCTTTGCTTGTCAAGCTTCTCCTATTGCCCTTTGGCAAGGTGTTTTTGCTAGGATTGAGAAAAACATAATTATTAAATTACCAAACCTCTTTCTTTGGCTAGAAAATTCCAAATTTATTCTAAAGTGTTGATTGCCACATGTGTTTACTATTTCTTTTGTTGGGTGCCCTCAAAAACTTCTTAAAATTCAAAAATTGTTCAATGATTTTCTTTGGACCTCTAATGATGGGCACCAAGGATTTCATCATGTTACTCATTAATATTGCTAACTTCCTCGTGATGTTGGTGGTTTGGGTTCACTCTTAATCTATTAGCAATGTATTGTCCTATATGCTAAATGATTCTCATGGTTCTCAAAAGAAATGAAACCTATAAATTCTCATTAGGTATTATATCAGTTAAGGTGTGTCTTTGTATGAATTTGAATCCATTTACAAATTTTGCAAATGTATATTTTTCTCATTCATTTTTTTTTTTAATATTATATCATTATCTTTTAGTTTAATTAAAAATAAAATAAACTTATTTATTGACCTCATTAGACCTTGTTATCAAATTAGTACTACCAAATTAACTCCCCAACTCTTTAAGGATTTTCCAGCCAAGGACGAACTTTGTGATTCCTTTTATTAATATTTCTCGCTTTATCACAAATTTAAGGTTTTTTTTTTTTTTTTAAAGATTTCCTACCATCAGAAATCAATATATTTAAGTACAAAGGAAATTCCCACCATCAGACACTGCTATTAATCACAATGGTCGGTATTTACAAATCTTCAACTTCTCTATTTTTCTATATTTTTATAGAGAATCTCATCCCTATCTTGTTTTGCATCTCATTTCACAATCACGCCTGCCTAGGATGCATTCTACACACTTCTTGATTCTCTTCTTTCATACTATCAAATGTCCCAATACAAGATGGTGTCAAATTGATCCGGTGGATATTTTCAGTGAAAATTGAAGTTTCTTCATTCTCTCCAGAATCTACACCATTAGAAAGAGCTCAACGTCCTGATTCCAACGCAACTCGAACAGAGCGAAAAGGAGTCTGTTTGCACAAGTTATGGCAAGTCAAAGGCAGGGTCAAACTGGGATCAGAGGGCGTCCAGAAGGTGAAAAAAATGATCATCTCGAAAAACAATGGAACTAGCATCATCGCAAAGAGCTCGTCGAGACGATTCCGACGGCGTTCGTTTCATCGAAATCCGACATCGTATGCGAGAGTTATCAGCAGTCAAAGGTTTCAGTTGACTTTTGATGTGGGCTGTACGGATTCTGACATCAGCAATAAGTCCGTACTGTACGGAATACAAGTGGACGAATCTAGGTGTGGCACGTGGAGGTAGAGTCATCATACGGAACCAATCGGATCACGACACGTGTCCTTCCGTACACAGTCAGCATCGACGTGGCAGGTACAGATTAGAAAGAGCTCAACGTCCTGATTCCAACGCAACTCGAATGGAGCGAAAAGGAGTCTGTTTGCACAAGTTATGGCCAGTCAAAGGCAGGGTCAAACTGGGATCAGAGGGCATCCAAAAGGTGAAAAAAATGATCATCTCAGAAAACAATGGAACTAGCATCATCGCAAAGAGCTCGTCGAGACGATTCAGACAGCATTCGTTTCGTCGAAATCCGACATCGTATGCGAGAGTTATCAGCGGTCAAAGGTTTCAGTTGACTTTTGATGTGGGTCGTGCGGATGCCGACATCAGCGATCAGTCTGTACTGTACGGAATACAAGTGGACGAATCCAAGGGTGGCACGTGGCGGTAGAGTCATCATACGGAACCAATCGGATCACGACACATGTCCTTCCGTACACAGTCAGCATCGGCGTAGTAGGTACAGTTGGTAGTTGAGTCAGCGTACAGTCAGCACACATGGACATACCCGTCAGTACTATCCTGGTCAACAGCCACGTCATCGAAATTAGCCAGTCCGAGCTCGCCACGTGGCAACCTCTTGGTGCGACAGGTGGCCCCGTCTCCCATCTCTGCCGGCGGATTCAAATTTGCTAGTTGGTTTGTTTGTTAAAAAAGGTTGTTAAGGATTCGATCCCTTAACCTCTGGTCACCGAAAATTTTTCCTGACCGTTGTGCCACAGCTGTCGCACTTAAATACATTTGTATAGCGGTTTGTTTTGTTATTGGTTTGTTTGAAATTCGCGAAAGAAAACAATGGCCGGTGGTTTGAACCCGCAACCACCGGCCCAATATAATCTTTTACAACCGATAAGCCATTCGATGGGTTTAACATATTTTTGGCATCGGTTTCTTTAGTTAAAACCACAAACCGAATGCCTTAAAATATAAACAAACCCTCCAATATTCAAAACAATAATCCTTTCATAGGGTTAGTTAAAACCACCTAGAGCCGAGTGAAGTATTGAAGGGCTTAAATAATTTTTAAAAAGATTATTAAGGATACTTTGAATATTCCTATGTAAAAATGGAGGGATAAGGTTGTTTTAGTAAATCTTATGGTTTTTCCTTCATATGGAAAACAAAATTGTATTTAAAGGGTGGTATAGGGAGGTGTCAAGCTAAGTGTGATTCGAAGAAAATTCTCAAGAGAAACAGGTGACAGGTGTTTTGAAAGAAGAGTTCTAAGGAGATTTTTCAAGCCATTTTTTGTACGACGGAGTATTGTTATGCTGCCGGAGTGCTTAAAGGAAATGGTCTCGGTGCATTGTAACTGATTTCTGGAGATTAATCGGATCGGTCGTACTCTATTGGAGCCGACCCGGAGACGTAGTCACATTTGTGGCTAACTCTGTAATCAAACTCTATTTGCACCTTCTTATCTTCTTCTCTCTCAATTCTTGTTTCTCATTTGAAGTTTTAATGCTTAATTTCATTAATGTATAAATGTATTAAGTCTTCCGCTAAGTTGTGTTTTTAATTAAGCATTCAATTCTGCAAATAGTCTAGATCCTATACAGATCACAAATCTTGTATTCTTTCCAAGAGGTGGAGGTTTCTCTACACTCAAATGCCTTAACTCACTTTCTCTCCATGTCTTCTTTTGGGATCTTCTTGCACTTCCCTTGATCAACTCCTCATATCAAGTGTTGAGAATATTATTTCCAACATCCTACATCTGCACTTAGGCAATTTGGAGGCCTTTCACCTGCATAACACCTAGACAGTCATACTGTTGAGATAAGTGTGTGTCTCAACCTATTTCCAGTGGTGGATGACTAAAATTGTTGATCGCATGAAGGAGATTTTAACATGCAATGCATTTTGCATGTATGCAATTAGCAGTGGATCTGTTCATGGAGGTGATTGCATTGTTTGTAACTACCGTCAATAATTAATAGAGTCTATGTTACAACACAGTTATTTTCATGCAAACTTGCTACTTGAGTGGCGGTTGTTAAATCTATGCCAGTTGTCGTCAACGCTTATATGCATTGGTTTTAACTTAGCTTTACACTTTGAGTTTGCTTCGAATATATTGCATGTTAGAAGTTATCTTTGTTTGTTGTTGATGATAATACATTCTATGCCTTAGTGTATTGAGCAGAAAAGAGTTGAGAATTTCTTGAGATACCGTTATGCTTTTTGTTGAAGATTGGTGAACACCTGAAGAAGCTTAGTGTTGATATTGTATTGTAATTGTTTGCTACTAATCGTACAAAGTATGTAATTTTGGTGTGTGTGGTTTTTTACGTGAAAGGTTTTCCCCACGTAAATACGTGCATTATGGTATTATTCTTTTATGCATGTATTTAAATGTGTTTCTTTCATTGTAACAATTTAAAGATTTGTATGAATCTACACTATCTCCCCTACATAGATTAGTGTTAGAAGCGTTGTTCCACACCTTTTCTTCCTTTCAATTGGTATAAGAGTCTGGCCAGTTTTGGTCCCATTGTTGGGTAGCAGGTTTTTTGTATTGATCTTTGTTTTAGTGGGAGTCTTTGTAGAAGTATTTAAAAATCTTGTTGCAAAAAAAAAGATTGTAGGCGCATCCAATAGAATTGAGATGGATAAGTTTAATGGCAACAAATTTGAGTTATGGAAGTTGAAGATGGAGGATATGCTCATGGATAGAGATCTATGGGCTGCAATATTTGAAACAAAACCAACCAATATGACTTAGGAAGAATGGGATATGAAGGATAAAAAATCCAAGGGTTTGGTTAGACTTTGTTTGGTTGATTCAATGCTCTTGAATGTCCATGAAGAGAAGACTACAAAATATCTTTGGAAGAAGCTTGGAGATGTTTATAAGGTTAAATCCCCGGTAAACAAGTTATTCTTGCAAAATAAATTGTATTCTCTGAAGATGGAAGATGAAGGGTCCATTGCAAATCACTTGAATGCATTTAACATGTTGATTGCTCAATTGGGTTCTATTGGTGACAAGATTGAAGATGAGGATTGTTGCATGCTTTTGTTATGTTCTTTTCTAGACTCATGGGATCACTTGGTTATGGCTATTGGAAGTATCACCACTAGTTTCAAAATGGATGATGTGGTTGCATTGTTGTTGTTTGAAGACATGCAGAGGAAATATTTTGAGATGGCCAAGGAATCCCTTGTTGTTTGTGGCAGACCTAAAGAGAAAGGCAATAAAAAGGACAAGAAGTCAAGATCAAAATCTTTGGGGAGATCTAAGTCTCCTAGCAAGTCCAAGGTGAAATGTTGGAATTGTGGAAAATCTGGTCATTTCTGTAAAGATTGTAGGGAGGAGAAGAAAAAGAAAGGTAAAAAGAACTTCTTTGATTTTGACTTTGATAAATCCTCTCAAGATGATGTAGATGCTTTTGTCGCAGCCTTGGAAACACATGCATAAGAAGATGTGTGGTTAATAGACTTAGGTGCTTCTTTCCACATGACCTCACATAGGGGTTGGTTCTCAAAGTATGAAGAGTATGATGATGGGAAGGTGTATCAAGGTGACGACTCTTATTTGAAGATTGTTGGTCATGGAAGAATCAAGATTAGATTCCCTGACGGTAGAGTAAAGGGGATTGATGATGTACTGCATATCCCAGGTTTGGCACGAAACCTTCTTTTTGTGAGTAAGTTGATTAATGTGGGTGTGCAAATTGTTTTCTCGAATGGAGGATGCAAGATGACAAAAGGATCTATGGTGTTGGCTAAGGGTGTTCGGATCGACACTTTGTACAAGTTGGATGCATGCACTATTCAATGCAATAGTTATTCTGACATTCCAAAGAAAAGGCCTTTGGATTCTTCATCCTCACCATCAGATCTAGCAATGAAGAAGTATATTGTCTGTACATCTGATGGTTGTGCTTTCTGGGTACCTAAGGGTGTAAATGCTTTGGAGATGAAGCTTCCAACGGAGAAGACAATGTTATGGCACCAAAGACTCTGAGAAGGGTCTTAGAGCCCTGAAAAATAAAATCCTTGTTGAAGGCCTTGATGATTGTAATCTCGAGTTCAACTTTTGTGAACATTGTGTATATGGTAAACAAAACCATGTTTCTTTTTATTCCAGTTCTCATAAGTCTTATGTGGTTTTGGACTATATTCATGCAAATGTGTTTGGTCCTATGAATGTTCCTTCGTTAAGAAAATCTGTATATTTTGTGTCTTTCATAGATGATTACAATATAAGGACATTTGTTTATTTCCTCAAGAGTAAATTGAAGTCTTTAATCAGTTTAAGGAGTTTTAGACTTTGGTTGAAAAATAGATTGATAGAAAGATTAAATGTTTGAGGACTGACAATGGTGGTGAGTTTTGTTTAGCAAAATTTGATAGGTTTTGTAAGGAGCATGGGATTGAGAGACATTAGACAACTCCATACACCACACAAAAAAATGGAGTTATAGAGAGGATGAATACAACACTGATGGAGAGGGAGGAGTATGTTGAGTGGTGTTGGTCTTGAGCAGAAATTTTGGGCCGAAGTTGTAGCCACTACGTGTTATCTGATCAACAGATCTCCTACATCATCTCTTGCTAAACAGACACCCATGGAGGCATGGTCTAGTAAGAAGCCTTCAATAAGACATCTTAGAACTTTTTTAGTTGCTAAGCTTATGCTCATGTTCCAAGTGTAAAGAGGGACCTAAGTTGGAGAACAAGGCAGTTAAGTGTATCTTAATTGGCTATGGTGTCAGTGTGAAGGGGTACAAGCTTTGGGATCTAGTGGTCGAGAGGTTCTCCAACACAAAAGTGTAATATTTTGGGAGTTGAAACCTTCCATAGTTGAGCTACAGCTAGAGAAAGAGGAGAAGCAGAAGGAGGTAGTTCAAATTCCACTTTGATGAAAAGTGAACTACGTACTCCTGTTGGAACTAGTGATGAGGAGATTCCTAGTAGCTCTGAAATTTTTGAAGAAGAACCTCAACCTCAACAATTCAGGAGGTCTACATGTGATTGGTGGCCACTAGAAAGGTTTGATTATTCACCAGAAAGATTTGGTTATTCATTGTTGGATCCCAATTGTGTTTTTGCTTTGATTGCTAACACTAATGAGCCTAGTATTGTTAGAGAGGCTATGGGTATGAGTGATGCAGATTCCTAGATGAAAGCCATGGATGAAGAAATGGCTGCTTTGAAGAAAAATAGTACATGGGATTTGGTAGCTTTTCCTAAAGGACAAAAACTTGTTGATGTAAATGGGTGTTCAAGAAGAAATGTTGTCTTGATGGTAGTGTTGAAAAGCACAAGGCATTGTTGGTTGCAAAGGGGTATTCTTAGGTGGAGGGAATTGACTATGGTGAGATATTCTCCCTTGTTGTGAAGTTGGCATCTATTTGGTTCCTGTTATCACTTGCAGCAGTGTATGATCTAGAAGTGAACAGATGGATGTGAAGACAACATTCCTTCATGGTGATTTGGAGGAAGAGATCTATATGCCACATCTAGAGCATTTTGTGGTAAAAGATAAAGAAAATCTAGTTTGCAAGTTGAAAAGTCTTTATATGGTCTTAAGTAGTCTCCTAGAATGTGGTACCATAAATTTGACACCTTTGTATCGTCTTTGAGATTTCTAAGATCTAAATCTGACCATTGTGTATATTACAAATCTAATAATGGTCACATTCTCATAATTGCATTGTACATAGATGATATGTTGTTTTTCGAGAATGGTATGAGTTTGATTTCAGATCTGAAGTCTCAGTTCTCAACACAGTGCGAGATGAAGGATCTAGGTGTAAGAAGGTATATTCTAGGGATGGAGATCAAATGAGATAGAGCTAGTAGAAATCTTTGGTTAAGCCAAAGCAACTGTGTGAATTTAGTGTTGGAGAGATTCAAGATGGAAACTTGTAGGAAGTTAGTTGTTCCAGTGATGCAAGGTACGAAGCTTTTTGTGGAGGATTGTCCAAAATATCCTATTGAGATGGAGGAGATGACCAAAGTACCATATGCGAGAGTTTTTGGCAATCTGATGTATGTGATGGTTTGTATGAGACCAAACATTGCCCAAGCAATGGGATTCCTTAGTCGATATATGGCTAATCCTAGATGGGTACATTGAGATGTGGTAAAGAGAGTGTTCAAATATTTGTGGGGTACCTTTCAAGTATTCCCTATGTTATCATGGTTATCCTATTGGTTCTTAGCATTTTGTAAGTATTCATGGATATGTGGACTCAAATTGGGCAAGTGACATTGATAGTAGAAGATCCACCAGTGGATATGTGTTCACGATGAATGGTGGTGCTATAAGTTGGATGAGTAAGCAGCAAGCTATAGTCACTTTGTCCACTACAAAAGCAGAGTACATGACAACTACTCATCCTTGCAAGGAAGCCATTTGGCTTAAGAGACTGTGTTCGAATATTGGTTTTTATGCAAGACATTACTATCTGTTACGACAGTCAGAGTGTCATTTTCTTAGCAAAGAATCCCACTTTCCATGCTAGAACAAAGTACATTGAAGTTCAATTTCATTTTGTTCGTGATATGGTAGAAGATGGAAAGGTGATATTGGAGAAGGTTGACACTTTGAGAAATGTTGTAGATGCATTGACGAAGCTAGTGAGCATAGATAAGCTTAGATGGTGTGTTGTTTCCATGGGCCTTGGGGACCTGAGCAGTTGATTACAGATGAATCATGACAGGTCTTTGACAAGTGGGAGAATGTTGACATAAGTGTGTGTCTCAACCTATTTCCAGCGGTGGATGACTAAAATTTTTTATCGCATGAAGGAGATTTTAACATGCAATGCATTTTTCATGTATGCAGTTAGCGATGGATCTGTTCACGGAGGTGGTTGCATTGTTTGTAACTACCATCAATAATTAATAGAGTCCATGTTACAACACAATTATTTTCATTCAAACTTGCTACTTGAGTGGTGGTTGTTAAATCTCTGCTAGTTGTCGTCAACACTTCTATGCATTGGTTTTAACTCAGCTTTACACTTTGAGTTTGCTTCGAATATTTTGCATGTTAGAAGCTATATTTGTTTGTTGTTGATGATAATACCTTTTATTCCTTAGTGTATTGAGTAGAAAAGAGTTGAGAATTTCCTGAGACACCATTATGCTTTTTGTTGAAGATTGGTGAACACCCAAAGAAGCTTAGTTTTGATATTGTATTGTAATTGTTTGTTACTGATAATACAAAGTACCATGCTTTTGGTGAGTGGGGTTTCTTTACCTGGAAAGGTTTTCCCCACGTAAATATGTGTGTTATGGTATTATTCTTCTATACATGTATTTAAATGTGTTGAACTTTCATTGTAACAATTTAAAGATTTGTATGAATCTACACTATCTCCCCCACATAGATTAGTGTTGGAAGCATTGTTTTGCACCTTTGCTTCCTTTCACATACCCAACAACAACACTTCTCCCATGAAAATGTGTGCAAATGGGTAAGATGTGTATCTTTGTGTAATGTCCAACTCCTCACTCTGTTTGATCATAATGCCACTTTCGTAGTTGAGCTCGACAGTGTTTTAAAAGAAATCCCACCCCCTGATCTCTTTTCATGTTCATGTCTGGTAACACTATATCTAGGTGAGTACGTTCTCACCAATTTTCCAATCAATTTCGTTGGATTCCCCCACCTCATTATTTGTCATCTCCATTATGTTCAGTTGACAGATGAAAGTTTAGTCTCCTTGATTTCGTTTTGTCCTATTTTGCAAAAACTTGAAATAATAGGAGATACTGGGCTAGGTAATGCCGTAGTATTTTCATCCACTATTGAACATTTTGGTATGGAAAACGTAAAGTCTCTATCTGTTAATTTCCCAAACTTAAAATCTTGTCGGGGTACATAATTGAGGATTTGAGTGTGAGTGGTGTAAGGTTTTATGAGCTTTCCTATGCCATCTTTCATCTTGAAATGCACTGTAGAGATGCTCTGAGGATATTGAGCATGGATTGATCACAAGGATACAATCCAGTTGTTTAAGCAAGTAGATTTCTTCAAATTGTAAGCACCTTCCAGTCCTTGAAGGAACTTGTCATATACAGGGTCGAACCCTTTGACAGGGAAGTGAAGATGGATGATCATGTATTGAACCTACTTCAGAGGCTTCCAAATCTTCAGAGACTGCATATAATGGGATCCTTTGTACAAGTATTTATACAAAATTCCTCACCTCAAGCTCAATAGTATTTAAGTTGATAGTTTAAGGTCATGCATTTTGAATGTATATAAATAACATATTATAGGCTTCTTTTTAAACAATGTGAGAAAATAACCATTGGTAAAGTTACTTATTTACATGGCACTGTAAAGCAAGAGTTGGCAAGAGATCCAATACCTATTTTCCTTGCTTATCCACATGTTAACCTTAATAAATTATGTGTAGAAATACTTGAGTTTGATTACAAAGAGATTGCAGTAATAAGTTGATTGCTCTAGAGTATGCCCTCTCTTGAAACAATGGAAATTCAACTACATCAAGAATACGATGGAGGACTATGTATGGACTTCTTTAAAGATAATTTGTACTTGAGGAGAGCATCCTTACTAGCAAGGATTAGTGTACTAGACTATTGATTTGATTCCACTCTTTTTGCTTTTATTCCAAAAGTTGTTTATGTTGTTGAAGCTCCATTTTCTTTTATTGGAAAAATAGTCTAGTGATTTCTTTTAAAGTACTTAGAATGATAATGGAGATATTCAACTTTGTGGTATGACTGACCCCTTCTTGGAATGAAGAAGAATGATAGATGCTAATATCTCTTGACTTCATTGGAGCTTTGGAGCTGTTAAGAGTTTTTATTCCTAATGGTATTAGTATATGTATCTTTGTCTCTTTTTGTTTGGTATTTCAAGTTCAATGCTCAAACCACTAGCGTCACTCTCACAAAACAATCACAACATTCAAACCAGATCAATCACAATGTTGACATGCAATCAAACCAAAAGCACTATATCAATTATCATGCACTCTATTCCTCAAAGCTTAGACGACTATTCTTCCAACTTCTCTACTCTCCTCGAATCACAACTAAGACTAGTTACCTAATGGAACAAGTACCAAAAGAATCATCTGCAGTGAACTCTCCCAGATTCTAAGATCTTGGAGAAGTATAACAACATGGAAAATATATGAGCATTAAACTTTTAGGAAGTGCAGATCATGAAAGAAATTTGAAAGATATGTAAAACAAATTTGATTGGTTGTAAATTTATATTTTATTGCTGCAATATTATCTTACAAGGCCTTAGGCCTCCCCTTCTCATCTTTGAAAATATTTTTCCAAAGCAGCCACTGCACATAATTTTCCACTAAAGATATTTATATTTACAATTTTTACTATTTTCTGATTGGGTGGGACAAGCTGAGGCAGATTAATAGGAGCAACACTTCTCTACATGGTATCCACGTATTAATTGGAATTAGATGCACTCCAATTTGTAGGTAATATTATTGGTTTCCAATTTTTGAAAAATGACAATTAATAAACTCATTCACCTAAGAATTCTTTTAGAAAAGGTTTCATGTACTAGTTGGATATATGACCCCAAAATTTCTCTATTGCCCATTTTCCCACAAGTTTTTGTGTATAAAGATCAGGCTACAAATATCTAAATAACCATGAATTCCCTTATAAAGATTTCTTTTATATCCTTGTGTTCCACCTCCACAAAGTCTGGTTTTTTTTGTCCTTTGCCTTAATAAAATATTTAGATCGTCACACATGCCATTTCCTTACTCTTTTCTTGAGCTTCCTTATGTTTTTCTTTTTTTTTTTCCCTCCATTGAGACTTTCATTATGCTTGCCATCAAAAAACAATGTGAAATTGTAACTAAGAACAATACACTCACAATGCTTCTTTTCTAAGTATATCTTACAATTCCTTCCTTTGAATTAGTCTTTTCTTCTACTTTGTGTTTGGGAAGGTATTATCTTGCCAAGTTTCCACAAGACCTTCCATCATGAAAGCAGAGGATCTTTGCAGAAAAGTGTACATCGGTAGAAGATATAGATCAAGCTGAAGGAACATTCTTAGAGGTTGTGAACTTTGAAATTGAAAAAATTAGCTAAAAATTAATTGTAAAATGGGAGTATTGAGTAGATAGAACAAATCAACCAGACCTCAATAATGGCACTATACATAATAGGGTCAATAAATTAGATGGAGGACTCTTGGATAAAATTCAATTTTGAAGAAACAACAACAAGAAACATTCTTAGACCATGTTGATAAGATATAGTTCAAGTTGAAGCAACATCCTTAGAGGTAGTGAACTCTGAACTCAGTATGGTCCAGTAAAGGATCTTTTAAGTATAGAATGATGTATACCACTAAAAAGTGAAAATATCATGAAATGGTTTCAGAAAGGCATCTTGACAAAGAACATCCGAAATACAAGTAATATGAAATAACTCTTTGCACAGGTGAAGAAAATTAATTTTAGGAGGAAAAAAAAAAAAATTGTGGCAAAGATTTACTTTTGCAAGAAGCTCCATATAAGAATGCAAAGAACGGTAATTTTAGAATAATATTAAAATGGTAATTTTAAAACAATATTAAAGAGATGCCAAGGAAAGGAGTTTGTATAGAAAGGCATGATCAATGGAAGAGAAATACCTATCCTCTGATATGGAGTTTCAAATAAGATTTGAGTCATGTAAATAAGTAAAAGAGAGAGGTTAGATTATTTATTTTAAATAGTTGAAGCAAATTTTTATTAATAAAATAAAATATTTATATATATATTTTTGGTACCTATGAGGTATAAAATTGTTATTAACTTTTAATCATTGAATTGTAAAATTCTATGGATATCTTTTACAATAGAGAGATTTTAATTAATAAGTTGTAATGGGTAATAGAAAATAAATTGTTCTTAAAATTAATTTAGGTTAAATAAATAAAGTAAATTAGGCACAATTAGTCTAGATTATATAAATGATAGTTGTGAATGATAAATGCATGTAAATCAACGTCAATTTAGAAAATTAAATGTGAGGGATTAAAATACTTAACTTTTGGAACTGTTGTGCCTTGAACACACGCCTCGTTTGAAATGGGGACCCACTCTTTTCTCATCATGCTTTAGGTTTCTTTTTCCTTTCTCCTTAAGAGAAAGATCCATTGAATTTTGATTTTGTCATCACCCTTAGATTTTATCAATTTTTATTTCGAATTGGGTGATGGATTGATGTTTTACAATAATTAGATGGTTTGATCACCATTTAGGATGCCTTAGGTAATTTTATGATGAGTTGGTGTATGTTTTGATATTTTCTAAACTTCACAAATTTCATCCATCTTTGAAATTAGCAAAACCACCAAATCTTTGTAAAATCTCCCCTATCACGAAATCCTTGAAATTCAAGACTTGTCTAAATCTCTGAAAAGCTCCTCCAATGGGAAAATTTTGAAATCATTGTGTGATTTCACGTGATGGTTGGGTTGTTGATAACATTAGTGGTTGTAGTACAAGGGAACAAAACCAACGATTACCACTCTCATTCTTCACTTTTCCTTTTTCAAAACTTGAAATTGAGCTCAAGCATGACCTAGGGCACCCAAGAGCGTGAGTTTGGACGTAATTTGTAGCATTCAAATGGGATTTCGAGTCGAAATTTAGGTTATTTATCACAATTTAGCTCAAAGGCAGTAAATTATTATTACACTTGGTTTCAAACGACATTCTTTTCACTTTTGTGCATTTTGAGTTAGGAATCACGTATGGTTTTCGATGAAATGTGTTACATCTCACTCTAGATTTCTAAAATTACTTCACTCTATGGTAATTATTATGATGAATCATGCAACTATGAAACTTTGCAAGTTACATATTGTGATGGATTTGTGCAATATTATGTTATTACATTTAAATGGAATGTTGATGCCTATTTGATGATATGAAAATGATGAAATATTATGAGATGATTCCATTTTCTTTAAAGCAAGCGTTAATAAAAATGCAATGATATGATCATGATGCAATGGTTTCGGCTAACTACCTATTTTTTTGTTGAGTGAAAATATCGGAACAATCCAAACACCCTCCAAAGAGAGAGGGGGAGTATCACTTGGGAGAAGGGAAAGGTTACAAATTCTCCAACCATGCCATTTGAGCTTAGCATCGATCAAGTATTTGATCCTGTAAACCTAAAAGTGTGTGTGTGTGTACCATAAGAACATATGTATACATATATGTATATATGCATATATGGACACATATGTACGCACGTAGTAAAAGGTACGCATCAACGTATGTACATGTATGCACTCACCTTGATTGCAACCATTGAATAATCATTGTGATCACATAGATATATTGCAAAAGAAAATAGCACATACATATGTATATTCATATACATATAAAGTGGTGTATTATATACACTATTATTTGATGGCTATTGATGTTAAATTGCAAGTTGAATATTGATCATCTTGGTTATCATTGATTTCACTATATTGTGGTTATTACACCAACATAACTACTTGATATCCATCATTGTTGACCTTGCATGGTAATGTTATTGTATTTAATCTTTGATTTTTTTTACATTTATATACATTGTGACTATATGAAATGGATAAATTAGTTGTGGGGCTTATTTTTTTGGCTCAAATATTTCTAAAGAGGAGCACATAATATGTTTTGGCTTGACTCTTTTAAGAGGAGCATGTTGGTATATGTGTACAACAAAAGTTTTTATTGTTTTAAAAAGCCTATGAAAAGCTTGTAAGGCTGTGGGAAATTCCTAAAGGGAGGTGCAAGCCTTTTATAATTAGGTAACTCAAATCTACCACATAGCAAGACATGGCTCCCATCACACATAGTTAGAGGATAACTGCTTTAAATAACCGATTCATGTAAAAGTAAGTGTATAGGAGAAAATTTGCACCCCTCTTGCAAATTCCCCTTTTACACCCCCTTCTTTAGAAAAATCAAACCCGATTAGATAATTCCACATCACCTATCTTCCTTGCATCCACTTGGTATTTGTCTTGTCTGTCGATGGGAGAATTTCTATCGGGGATGAGCACACAGCATGTGGATGTTTGTGTAGTGCATTGTCGTCCTTGACAGATTCTTGCCTTTGGAATCTGCAAGGATGTTACATCTCCCATTAGGGATGAAGCGTAACACCTCTGTGTCGACCAGTTGACCCAAAAGTGGCTCTTTCCCTCCTAAAACATTTTGAAATGCCTATATTTCTCATTCACTTCATCTTTTTTTGCAATTTGAACTCCATTCTACACCAACTTGATCTTTTGAGCAGTCCTTGAGAAATTCAACACATCTTCTTCGCATCTTGCTGCACCTTTTGCCACTATTGGAGTTACAACTTGGTGTCCCAAGGGACTGCTTCTTCATTGTTGCGATAGCATAGACCTTACCAAGTTTGCATCCTCTTCTACGTGCTTGAGGGCACTTCGATTGAGCAGGTGACATTGCTTCTTGATTTACATATCATAATGTTGTTGTGATTGTTCGGTACTCTTTCCTACTATTTCCTTTATCGCATTTTCTATCTTGTGGCTTTCTTGGTTGTTTGTGGAGGTGGAACAACCAAAGCGGGGGTTTGATTGAGATAAAACCCTAAACAACTCCAACATTTTTCCTCTCTTGACTGTGTGTAGGTACATGTACGTGTGGAGTTTACTAGAAAACTAGACCCTCAGTGAGTTGCTCTTCATCACCTTTGTTTTGATCATCTCTGTTATCATCTTTATATTCATTTCATGTATCTTGTCATTTTGTTTAATTTTTTAAACCTCATCATCTAGACCGTTAGTATGTTTTTTGGTATTCAGTATTATACTTTTCACTTTCTAGTCATAAAACCGCCAGTGCCCCAGAGAGACGCTAGCCCGTCGTGTTGTCGTCCCTGACCCACGGTGTTGTCCTCAAGCGAAGAGCTTTCTGAGGTATAGTTTGGGTTCCAAAAAATGGATCTTCATTCTCTATCCTTGACCTAAAACACCCGCTTAGCTTGAGGTAAGTTAGGGTATCCCTCCGCTCTCAGCTCTCTATGACCTAGAGCCTTGGTGTGGTTGGTCGCCCTACCTTACATTTTGGTGAACCTGACGTGATCCATTTTGGTTTCGTTTAGTGGTGCTGAAAGGTCCTTTCCTTGCATCCTAGGATCATTTTGGGTGAGAGTGTTGTGAGGGGTTCTACCTTGCAACCCAACCTGTGACCCCTAGTGGCATAGTTGGAAGGTTTCGTAGGCTTTGCAGAATGAAACCTTAATTGGGACACTGTCTAGTTGCAAAACCTTTGGGGGCTCTACGAAAGTTTCATCTAGTATATGCAATGGCCTCCTTTTTACATTTTTCCATCCCATTTGTGCAACCTGTGAGTAGTTCTCCTAGTATAAATTTCACCTTGCAAACTTGCCGATGAATTACAATAGAGAACCATCTCCCTTATACATCCCCGCACGAATCAATAGAAATACTATAACAGGTGTTCTTGTTGACCCAACGTGTCGGGTGAATGTCATAAATGAGGAGATTATGTTGATTAACTTCTTGCATAGAGATGGGTATGAAAAATCTTAGAGTACTATCCATACACATAACAAACTTTCCGTACCTCCCCTTGGCTACATTACCTTGTTGGTCCTTGTTGGACCTAAATCAGTGAATTTACTCTTTGACATAATCCTGAGGTCTGAACTCTTTAGGATCAAACTGGGTATCCCTTGGTTGGTCACTATGAATGCAGTTCCCGCAATAGTGCATAAATTCTTGAAATTCATCCATGAGGGTATAGTGCATGTAGTTCATGACATCGACTATAGATTGTCAATTGCGCGTGGTAGCTATTCGCTAAATCACTTTTGTCCTGCACCCATTGGTTTGCTTCCTCCTAGGACGATCCTCTTGTATCAGGCCTGTGCAAAGTACAAGAGTGGGTGCTTAATGCCTAAAGTGAGATACCCTTCATCTCCCTTCTCTCACCTTGCTGCAATGTCATTAGATTCTGCTCCTAGGTGCTTGCTAGAGAATCCGATGGTGCTCGCTTGGTGAAAGCCCAAGCATCTAGTGTTTACATTTTTTGTTCTACCCACGATGCCTAGGCCCGTTCGATATGGAAAGGGGAAGGGTCCCCATGGGGAGTCCTCTATGTTCCAGCCTTCGTGGCCTCCTACCACTCCTACCCCCAACACAGTAAATGGGAAGAGGTTCGCCATCGAGGCGTTAGAGTTGACTCCCCCCGTTGTTGCTCCAATCTCTTCTTAATCTCTCCCTCCTACTCCCATCCAAGAGTCTCTCCCTCTGCTAGAAACAGTTGTGATGGACACTTCAATGGTCGAGCAAGAGTCCTTTGTTCCATCTCAGTTTCCAACCTCTAGCTCTCAGAGTTGTAGGAATCATCTTGCACATGAGTGCAAACATCGGCGAAAGGATTTGGGCACTGATCAGGCCGCTCTACAAAGGAAGGAAGGGGAGTCGATAGCCCCTATTTCAGGATTTTCTATTGTATCTTCCTCTCCCGTCCCCTCTGCTTCAGTTACATCAACTTTGGTGTTGCATATGGCTCCTGCTACAAGCATAAACGTTCTTGACCCTAAGAGGGTGCAGGTGTTTATTGCTCCTTCAGTCAAGGCACCTCTTTTGATGTCCCTTTCGGACATCCCACCATTCTCAAATCCCATGGACATGTTGAACACCTCAGTGGTGTCCGCTATGGTCTTCTCCTCCTTTGTACCTTTTGCCTCATCTATGGTGATCTTGCGTCCCTCGACAAAATGAAAGATGGAGGATGGCCTTGCTAGAAATGGGGCGAAAGAGAAGTCCACCTTCCTCAGAGGGTGGTTCTGCGTTAGCGTGTGTCGTCCTAGTGATGGAAGAAGTTCCAACATGCCTAGAGTTTGTTACTGCTCCTAAGTCACTTGGTGATTCTAGTAGTCGATCTTGGGCACTGCCTCCCTCGTCTGTTGAGGCAACACATGGCACTCGTGTGAAATGCATGTTTAACTCTTTGGATGAGATCCCAGGCCTTTCAATGATCTTTGTGAAGTTGCTGACCTTTACCCCAATAAGAAATGAGCGGAGAATACCTCATGAGGCCTTCTTCCTTGGCTCTTGTTGTGGAGGGGGGGGGGGTCAAAGGGTTCCACCCTTGATATTCTTCCCTTGTAGGCTCATCCACCTTCCCTGTATAATGATTTATATTGGAAGGTCGATGACCTCTTGGTTAATGAGGACTAGGGGGTACCTCTTCTTTATCTATATTATAGATTGTGTGTGTGTGTGTGTTTGTGTTCACTCGTGCTTGCATTATGTGTTCCTAGATGACCCTTATCACCCTCATAGGTGCTCAGGTACAGGAGTTTTTTTGTGTTATAAAACTTCCTCTCTTTGTTACATCATTCTTCCTCTATTATGTGTATTGATTTTCATCAATTAGGGACGATGCAAAGTGTTGGGGGCATTTAGGCTTCCCTTTCATGTTGACCCAATTTTTTATTTTTACTTTGTCTTCTCGTACATTTGTCATATGGTCTAATATAGTAAGGGGTTGATGGCAGTTCATTAATATACTATTATTATACTTATACATATTTATTAGCAGCTCTAACTCCAAAATATCAGATAGCCCATGTGTCCCTTGTTCATGATGTTACTATCTTTCCTTTCATTGTTTTTCTCTTATCTTTCGTTCTTTCTTTGTGATGTTATGGTGCTTATGTGTTATCCCTTGTGTCTACGACAACATTACCATGGTTACATCTCACTATGTTCCGCAGGCCACAACATCACTTTTTCATTCTTGATTTTCTCTCCTTAGGATGTCACGTGCCTCTAGGTACAACATGCACCATCCTAAGTGGGGGCTATCATGTCAATTTCAATTTTTAGAAAATGCATTCAGTGGCCAACAAATCTTTTCTCAAAAATATTTTCAAAACACTTTCAAAAATCACATTCTCAACAAGGATCCCTAGCGGAACATGTTTCCTTCATCATGGGTTCGTAAAGAAAGAACTTGAAGAACTTTCCTCCAAGGTGGGAGAAAATTTTCCTATGGAAGAAGCCTTGAACTTCCCCTCATGAGGGGGAATTTTATTCCTTTTGAATTCCTTTATGAAGTAAACATCTTTTGAAAGGATTCCTTGATTTTGAATTGATTTATGAAAAAATCTGCCACACTTTGAAATAGTGTGTCCCTTGAGTGGGCCCCTTTTCTTTTGAAGGGTTCCTGAGGGACCCCTTTGACATCTCTTCCTTCAATTTTTCTATTGTCTGTGTGATTGTCTGCTTGTCTATCTGTGTGGTTTCTCTTTATTTTCTAATGTGTTTTATCTATAGGTTAACATGTTGCTTTGCAGGTACACTTGTGAAGTTGCTTTCCAGATCAAATTTGTGGAGTCCCCTTACACTAGGCTTCTTGTAGGAGAGAGTACCTGGGGGGTGCCTTCTTTGTAGGTCTAAGGGCCTGTGAAGTGTTTGCATCCTATGGGATTTTTCCATTGTTGGTTTGCAAGACTTCGGTGTACTTTGTTCAACTCTGTATTTACGAGGATCTAAGGAATCCTTTGTTTGAACCTCCTCAGGAGAGGGTACCTATGGAGCTATTTGCCTACCCTGTGCTTTTAAGCTTGCTAAATTGTGGCTTGCTTCCTTGACAATTTAGGTATACATTTCTAAACTCTTCGATCTATTTTACCAAACACTCATTGACACTTGTTCTCGCTAAAGTGGAGGAAAAATGTATAGGAGCGAATTTTCACAACTCTTGCAAATTCCCCTTTTACACCCCCTACTTTAGAAAAATCAAACCTAACTAGATAATTCCACATCACCTATTTTCCTTGCATCCACTTGGCATTTGTCTTGTGTGTCAGTGGGGGAATTTATCTTGGGGACACGCGCATGGTACACGAACGTCTACGTCGTACATTGTCGTCCCTTATAGATTCCTACCTCTAGAATCCACAAGGATGTTACATCTCCTATTGGGGATGCAGCGTAACGCCTCTATGTCGACCAACCGAATCAAAAATGAATCTTTCCCTCCTAAAACATCTTGAAATGCCTATCTTTATCACTCACTTCATCTTTTTTTGCAATTTGTACTCCATTCTACACCATCTTGATCTTTTGAGCACTCCTTGAGCAATTTAACACATCTTCTTCACATCTTGTTGCACCTTTTTCCACTATTGGAGTTGCAACTTGGTGCCCCGAGGGAATTCTTCTTCGTTGTTGTGGTAGCATAGACCTTACCAAATTTGCATCCTCTTCTACGTGATTGAGGGCACTTTGATTGAGAAAGTGACATTGCTTCTTGATTTACGTAGCATAATGTTGTTGTGATTGTTCAGTACTCTTTCCTACTATTTATTTTATCATATTTTCTATCTTGTGGCTTTCTTGTCTTTCCATGGAGGTGGAAACACCAAAGCGAGGGTTTGATTGAGGAAAACCCTTATACAACCACAACATTTTTCCTCTCTTGGTTGTGTGTAGGTACGTGTACGTGTGGAGCTTGCTAGCGAACTAGACTCTTAGTGAGTTTCTCTTCATCACCTTTGTTTTGATCATCTCTTTTATCATATTTATATTTTTTTTCTTGTATCTTGTCCTTCTGTTTAATTAGTTAAACCTCATCAGCTAGACTGTTAGTAGGTTTTTTGATATTCGATATTGTACTTTTCACTTTTTGGTCGTACGGATGCCAATGCCCTAAAGAGATGCCAACGCGCCGCACTGTCATCCCTGACCCACACTATTGTCCTCAAATAGAGAGTTGTTTGAGGTATGGTTTGGGTTCCAAAAAATTGGCTAGTCTAGTCCCATCCAAACATTTAGATCAGTAGAGTGATAAAAGCACTTGAGAGTGCTCTTCATTCTCTATCATTGACCTAAAACACCCGCTTAGCTTGAGGTAAGTTAGGGCAACCCTCTACTCTCAGCCCTCCATGATCTGGAGCCTTGGTGTGGTTGGTCCCTCTACCTTACAGTAAGATCAATAGTTTATTATGGAGGGATAAGAACCTTGAGGTTGGATCTGGAAGGAATTCTTGGCAATTGCTTTATGCCATGTGGGTCATAGAATTGGTAGTTAGGTTAAAAATCATTGGTTGAGTATCTTGTTTAGTGAACTGGAATCAATTCAGTTTTCATTCTATCAAAGCTTTCTTGATTAAGCATACTCTTTCAAGGAAAAATAAAGAGGATAATGTGCAACAATAGTATAAGAGGCTTTAGCATCTGTGAGGAAATATAGTAAGTTTGAAGTTTCATTTTTCTAGAAGTAGAATACTAGTAAGAGATAGTGGTAGCTTATTAGTTCAAGCAAAAAGTTGAGTTGTGCAAAATTTTTGCTTTATACATTTTATCATTGTTATTGATAAGAAGTGGGAAGTGGAAGGAAAAGCTTCACCATTAGGTTGTACATAAGAACTACACTCAATCAACTTCCAGGCATGTAGTTCTTTATTTTTCTTTCTAAGTTCATTATTTGTTCATGAAAGGTTGAGAATGGTGTATTAAAACCAATTAGTGAGCAAATATAACTACATTATTTTCCATGAATGATTCTTTATTTGAATCTTTAAATCGACTATGTTGAGCTATTATATTTTTGTGGGTTTATAGAATGGATTGATTTTTTAAACCAGTTAAGAGTATTCATACTCATAATTCCATTCTTGCAAAATATTTGTCTTGGTTTGCTTTATGAAATTGACCTCTTGGAAAATGTGAGACTATCTTTAATAGTAGAGGAAATAGCTTAACTTTCTTCACAATTTTGAATCTTTATTGCATGCAAATGTTTTTAAATGAGTTCTTGAATGATCACATGAACAACAAAGTTGAACCGTTATTTCTTGAGGGTTTTTAATCCAAGTTTGAAAGGCTTAGAGTAAAGAAGTGGAAATAGATCCTTAAGCTCAATTTGATGCTAGTCTTTGATAAGAATGCTTATTTGTTAAGGAATGGATCATTTCATTGTTTACCTATTTAATAGATCCTTAGATTGTAATGGTTTCATGGAATGAAGACCTTACCTTTTTGTCTTGATTAGTGAAACCCTTCAATGGTTTTATACTAAGTAGAAAACCATATAGATGGGGGTATTATGCGTATGAAGTTTTTCAACTACTTTGCGACCAGTTGGGTCAAGTTAGTTACTAGTGTCGACAAGAGAATTCCAAGGAAATAACTATGAGATTAGATACTCTCTTATATGTTGCAAGAATGAAGGTGTTGTCATTGATGTCAACTTTTCAATCGGTTATCAATTAGTTGCTATTGTCATCAATATCATGGTTGCAGGTTATTGGTTGTTCATGTCGAGGATATTGAGAAAATTGTATTGAAGAAAGGTTGTAGGTGTTCAATGGTTGCTCTGGGAATTTCTCTGATGTTTGTGTGGTTCAAATATGTTGATCATGTTTGTTGGAAGCTGTTATATCCATATTTTTGGCTTATGATTCATTGTACAGTTCGAGTTATGTTCAATAGTTGTGAACTATGGTTTTTTGTGTTTCTGGCTGAGGTCTGAGAGAAATGTTGTTGGTCCATATTTCTCTTTGGTAAAGTCTTATGACTTGAAATTCTAGAGTTAATTTATTATGATTGTGTTGAAGATAATTTTGGTATCTAGAAGGATTGTGCTTAATTGTTCTATGTGTTTTACACCGGTTTTCCTGACCTTGTGTTGAGCACTATCTTCGAAGTTGATGAAGCATGTTGGAGCTACGTGAGTCCTCGTCAAGCGTGTGTTTGGGTTTCCCTCATTCTAATTCCACCCTAGGATGTTTTGGCACTAACCTAATTTGAATTTATTGATGGATGGTCGACTTTGGATATATTTCAAAGTTGAAGATGGTATAAATATAGGATGAGTTAGTGGTGAAAAAAGATAAGAGATAAGTGCAAAGAAATAGAGAAGACATGCGAAATAGATGCGAATCAATGGGTGTGTTTGATGTGTAGCAGATCAGTATGAAGTCTAAATGTTGAGTTTTTAGATGAAATGATCTGAAGGTGTACTCTATCATTCATGCATGTCTACAAGTCGTTGAGCTATTTTTAGTGGAAATCTTTATTGCATTGAGATTGTCTTCTCTCTATAACATATCTCTTCTATCTTCTTTGTATCTTTGTGGTAGTGAGTCCTCCAGGTGGTTAGCCTTGTTGGACAATGAGTCCTTGTTTTGGCAGTGGGCCTTATTTCTCAGGCAGTGAACCTTTGTAATCAGTTTTGATATTCTCTATAGTGTGAGTTAATCATCACCGTGGTTTTTCCTTTATTGGGTTTTCCATGTAAATCTAGTGTTGTGTTTGTGTGATGATTTTCAATTTTTACACTTGCACTTAATGTTTAATCATTTTAGTAGTGTTAAGGATTTGTTCCAATGAATGAATTAAGGTTTAAATTTGTGACAACTGATTCACCCCCTCTCTCAATTGTCTTGTTCAACATTATATTCATTATATACTTTGAACTAGTGGCAGATTCCAAGACCTAGCAGTTATGTCAAGTAACTCAGGAGTTCAAAGAAAAGTTAATACTATATGAACTTAGTAGGGTTAAGACTAGAAAGTCAAGGTGTGCTAAGTTACAATTTTCTTTGTGATTATTCAATGGGTTGAATAGTCAATTCGATTTGACCCTAGGTCATATATGGTACTCCAAGTCAAGTAGGGTGGGTGAACAAACAACTTCACTCATAGTAGCAATTGTATATATTAAAAATATTTTGGCCAAAGTGAGTGCAGTAGTCTCTGCATGCACTTGTCAGTTAACTGTGACCCAAATTGCTTAACTAATCAGAGTTGTCTTACATAGTTGGAAGGAATCCATAGTTGTATGATGGTATTAGTTAAGTAGGGCACAACACCAAAGCTTAGATGGTATAACTAAGAGGGATATTAACTAAACTCTTTGTTGAAGGGCATGGTCTCTTCTAGTTAGGAAGGTGTGCAAGGGATCACTGGTCCGTGGTTGGAGGTAAAGCACTTGGGTGATGCTCTCCCTCTTGCAGATGACATGTCGAGTCTTGGAAGACAAAATATCTAAATATGGGATCTTTGACCTTGTTTCTTCATGTTATTGTTATATCTCATTTAAATGAAATTATTTATGTTGAAATGTAAAATTTAAAAGATATTTACTCTTTTCAGTTTGAAAAGCATGGTTAGATGATATGGTATATTTATGTGTATTTAGTTATGCAGTTGTATATTTTAAAAATAAAATAAAATTTGTATATCTCATTTTTCTTGTGATGTTAGCTTATTACTACATGGTTATGTTGAAATGTAAAATTTAAAAGATATTTACTCTTTTCAGTTTGAAAAGCATGGTTAGATGATATGGTATATTTATGTGTATTTAGTTATGCAGTTGTATTTTTTTTTTGAAAATAAAATTTGTATATCTCATTTTACTTGTGATGTTAGCTTATTACTACATGGTAAATAAATCCTAGTAATTTCTTGTAAGAAGGAGATGGTTGTTACAAAATGGCTCTTAGCACGTGTTAAATTTTTTTGCATTTCTTGTTTGAAGTGTATGTTGGTTGGAATTGGTTATTTGGTGGTTTAAAATATTTATTGATCTTGCCTTGATAATTTGAACGTTTCAACCTTTGAAATCATGAGTTAAAACTGCACGTTTGGGGGTTTTGTGTTATCTCACATTCTTTGTTCTCGAGCTTGCAATGGTTTGAATAGATTGTTTGTAGATTTTATAATGCTTGTGCAAGATCATTTCAATATTGAATAAACTAAACCTTGCATTTATGGTCGAAATCATGAAACTATTGAACATACAAAATACTAAGAAGGGAGGGGTGAATCAGTATTCCTTTAAAAGGATTAAAACTTTTGAATAGATGACCACATAACATAATTAAAAGTACTGAACAGAATCAATGCAACACAATAACACATAACACCGATATTTTTACGTGGAAACCAAAGAAGGGAAAAACCATAGAGAGGGTTAAATCTCAAGTATTAAGTAACCGGATACAAAATACAAAGGTGGCTCACTACCGGGTTGGCTCACTACTAGTGGGCTCATTGCCCTAAATGCAAAAAAATAGCTATTACAACTTGAGAGATGGCTTATAGCTGGAGATAATATTAAAAAATTGAATTGTTATAATTGCATCTACATATGCATGAATACAATTCTCGCTTAGGCACAAAACTTTTGTACAATCACAACTCTATCTAACTATATCACATACATCAACAGTTTGTTGTAATACATCATATATATTCATTCATTCTAATTTTTGTGATTATATTGCTTCATTTATTTATCGGGTCTCCAAATCCACTTAGTCGTCTTTCACGTGAGAGATAAACCATTGAACATGTTACACAATATGTCGATGTAGATGCAAAAAGATATCCCACGCTACACCGAATAGGGCCAGACCAAAAAGCCATGTAAACCAAAAATATTATGCTGGTAACATCATTGCTAGAATAGAGAAAAAGTCAGAAGTAAAAATACCGAACCAAGACAAATATCAACAATCTCCCCCTTTTTCATTGATGGCAAACAAAAATTCAATTTCAGAAAGCCAAAACTTCAAAACTCCAAAACTCCCCCTAAGATGACTCTATTTTTCAAAAAAAAAAAAAAATCTTTTTGTTTCTCCCCCTTTTAACATCAATGAACAAGGGTTGTCAGGTGAAAAATATTTAGGATGCACCAAATGTGCCACCTGAGAAGGACTACTTGATTTTTTTAAGATGGATGATCCACTTACCCTTATTATCATTCCACTGTAAAATTGCTTCAGTTAACATCTGTGCATGAACCTAGATAGATGCAAGAAGAGATTCTCCATCTATAATGGAGCAAGGTTCGGAAAGAGTATCCTATTGTGCCTTTAGGAGGGCACAATTCATCAATGAAATACTGCCTGCACACATCTCCTGGAGATTGCCTAAGGGCATAATGATGTTGTCTTGTTGTTGTTACAGTTCAAAGTACCTCTTGTGCAGTTCCTCAATTGAGGATCTCCCAGAACCAGAAAAATCTTCAGATAGCTTGAGAGATTGGTATGCATGTTGGATTGTTGACTCAATTAAGTCTTGATCTCTTTTTTGATTTTAGTCGTGGCATCCAACCATTGTAGGTTGTACAAATACATAGAGTTTTCTTCTTTGAGAAGGTCTTGACCTTGTCGGATTAGCTGATGAAGGTTTGAGAAGGAAATTGCACATGGATCTTTTAATTCTTGCAAGAGTTTATTCCTTTCAACTTCATTTTCCCTCTGGAGCTTTTCATTCATAGAAGCAGAGAAGTCCTTTATAACATTGACTAGTGATTTGCATTTGTCTATACTGCTTCTAGACTAATCTAAATTGCATTATGGAATAATGCTTTGGAGGGCAACAATGGTTTCCTCAATCATATTTTCCTTTTCTTCTAATTCCATAATCATGTCATCTTTGCCCAAGGCCTAAATGGATTCACCGATTTGAAATTTTTGAACAAGGTTAATTTTCTCAAGACTAAGAAATACCTTGGAAGAGGTGATAGGCCAGACCATAATTGGTGAAATAAGTAAACTCTTGAAGGCATCATTGGAAAAGGTACCATTGGAAATGCTTGTAATTTCTTCTCTTTTCCCAGTTGCCCCTACTACCGATTCTTTACTTTCTTCTTGCTCAGGGTTTTCTTCCTATTTACCAGTATGAATTCCTTCTCCAATTATTTTTTCTTCTTTTCTTCTTGTTTCCTCTCCTTCTTAATTTTCTCTTCTTCTCTTTCAACTTCTTTTTCCCATTCTTCTTCTTCATTCACCGAAGCAACACCTTTATCCAAAGAATAAGAGTGCTCAATTTTCAGATGATTTAAATCAAGATTATACACTTCTGCATCTTTGTATTTCGGTACAATATTTACAACATTTTCAACATCCAATTTTTCATGAGAGCAAGTGGGGGTAGCAGATGATGTAGCAGAGCCATCATTGATCAACGTCCCAAGTTTTCCTGCCATGCTTATAAGCTTATTAATAACTTTTTCTTTCAATTTTTGTGCAGCTTCTTTGTTTTCCATGAGGGTGTGTTCCCTTTTCTTTGTCCTTAACCCTGATTGAATGATTTCTTTAAAACTTGCTAAGATTTCTTCTTTTACAAGTTTTGAAATAGTCAAGATGGCTTCATTTACAATATCCTTATCGATCTACCTAGCATTTGCTCAGATTGTGTTTATACCAACCCAAAGACTATTAGGAATATCCTCTTTAAAATTTTCTATGTTCCCATATAATCTTGAGTGGTACAAAAAAATGCTTGTGTAATGTTTTCTTTTTCCTTGGATGTGGTAGCACATTGTATAAATCACCAACTTCTTTAAAGTTTCCTTCAACAAGAATTTCAAACAAAGTATCTACATCAAGAGTATCTTGGGTTACTACTTTCGATTTCTTCTCTCGGACCATAATATGGTACTTGTTTGGTTTAGATTTTGTTTCAGATTCTTCAATAACAATGTTAGCCTTAGAGGCTTTCACTTCTTTCACCTTCTTTCTTGGAGTAGGCGAAGGAAGGCCTCTCTTCCTCTTATCGAACAGACTCTGTTTTCCTTTCAGAGGACCAACTACCTTTATAGGATTACTGGATGAGCTACCGGTTGCACTCTGAGTAATTCTTTTGAGTGATGCAAGATCTTCCTTGGTTATACCTCTTTCTTCCTTTATCTCCTTCAGAGTCTTCTGGACTCTCTTTTTAACTTTCTTTGACATTTGTTCTTCTCGGATTTCTTTGGATTCTTCTTCTGCAGTGCCAAACCTCTTCCGAGAGGCATCTACCAGACTTTCTAACAAAAATTTTGCAAGGCATTTTGTATACTCTTCTAATACTTCATACCCCAATTCGAGCACCCACTGAGCTCTTGGAACAACTTTCATCATACATTTGTCAACAATGACTATGAATGTGATATCGTTCTTGTATTTGGTGAGTACAGACTCAGGGATTCTATCCCAATTGTGAATTTTATACTATAGTAAAGAGAAAAATGAAGTAAATGTCATTTCTTGTGTAGTAGAATCACCATACCTCCTCATTCACTCAACAATTTTATGAGCAATTGGTTTTTTAGATGACCATACTACTGGACCAAGACCGAGCATTTCAAGCATGAAATAGAAAAGAAAACAAAGTGCAAGGGTTCCATACTGGAACATGACCTTCTTCTTACTTCGCTTGCACTGATTCAAATTATTAAGAAACTACTCTTTTATGAGTTCACATAAATCATAGTCCACTCCATTAACCACCATATCATATGTAGTGTAGATGGTTGTAGTAGAGATGGAGTTATCTATGTTGGTGTAATAGATTTTGTTGCCAATCACTTGTGCAGTATATCTCACAGCTACATTTGTGACTGTATGAACGACCAAAGGCCTACCATAAAAAACAACCTGAGTTAGGTTTTCAACCTCCTTTTTTTACCGCCTTTGGTGTCGAAAGAATGCCCATGTCATTCAACCCAGTAGCAACCTTCATAACTTCTTTGTTGATAAGGTAAGCTTCATCTAACCACAGAAAAGTGTCATGGAACCTGCTCATAGCCATTCACACCCATTTATCATCAAAACAAAAATGTGGAAACTCATTCCAGACATGCAATTTCTTTTTTACTAGAGCCTTGTATTCTGGTTTGACATTGAAGTCATCACCAGTGATTTAATTTATCCATAAATCAAGTAACTTGGTGTGATTGAACTCCTTGAGCTTCAAATGAATGTAATCCATAACATCTTTTGAAGGAATGAATTTGTATAGGATTCTCGATAAACAACCAACCATATCATTTTCAATTGATATATCTGGATATTTCTTGAATTCAGGATGAGGCTGAGATGTTACATTGACCAAAGTGGGAGCAACCATAGCTGTGAATGCAGAGAAATAGAAAAATTCAAGAAAAATACCTCTTGCAAATACACAAACCCGAGGACGCAAGTTGAATCCTTTCTTCTCCTTATCTCATTGTAATCCTTTCACTTGAATGATAAAAAAGACTTTGTTGATTTCACTTTTAAGCTAATTCCATAATAGGTGCACTCTTTTCTACATTAAATGCGCCATAACACTTTTCGTGATTCCCTATTCATCGGATTGATGTGAATTTACCAAATGTACATAAGATTCTTGTCCATAGTTCCTATCTACTAGAGGTTCCTTTATTGAGTAGATATGAGGCTTGCAATCTCTTTTCTCATGAAGGAGGAAGAGGTGATCTAAACTTTCTTCCCCTGGGCAACAGTCGAAGAATGACTAATTACTGGAGTAGATGTCCACACCGGAGCTGGAACCATTATCTTCTTTCTTTCTCCAGATCTTCTTAATTTCAGCCTTGACCTTTTCTTTGTTGATTTTCTTCGTTGGTTTGGTTGGCTTGACTACACCAGTTTTGCAAAATCTTGCAATGTGCCTAGTTTTAATTCAGTTATAACACCTGTTGGTTTTCTTCTTTTGTCCTGACTAGAACTATTCAACCTTATGTTCATATGCATAACATGCATAGCAGTAACCACTAAAATAATTGTTTCTATTTTTTTTCCATCATTGATTAGCTTTGTGACCATAACCATTACAATTGTGGCATCTACCGAAGTAAGTTCTAGCTCTCTAAGTCACATTAGTTTTGTAGTTGAATGCTTTATGACCCAATTTTTTTGCAATTGAAACAATGACCATTAAAAGAAAAGGATTTCCTACTTTCTTGTTGCTTTTCCAAAGACTTCCCTTTGTTTTCTTTATCGGATTCAATTTTAGCTTCTTTTACCAAGTCAAGTTTATTGAGTGAGCATTTTCCATCTTTGTAGCCTAAGCCTTTCTTGTTTATCGGTGGTCTTTGGGCTACTAAAACCTCACCAATATTTTTTGAACATACTTCGTATTTGACCTCTTGCTTCTTAGATTCTTCTAAATCTGATTTAAGAGATGCAACTTCTTGTTCCAACTTCTTGCATTCATCAGATTTTCCTTTGATTGCATTATTCAAATGTTCCTTGGTCTTTTCATCTTCTTCACTCTTAGCTTTCAGATCAAGAATAGTAACATTTGCTAACTTGAGTTCATTGCTAACCTCCTTATGCCTTAACTTGAATTTACGAATATGATCTTCTAGCTTACGAATGCAGTCGTTTGTCATTTGAAGATTTTCTAGGAGTTCCTTATTTTCATCTTCAATAGCTTCAAGATCTTCAAAGATGGACATGAGTTCTTTCTGATCCATATGTTCAACCTTTTGGATCTCCTTTGAGCTGTTAGACTCTTCTAAAGGATCCGTCTAGAGCTGATACCAAATGTTGAACATTTGGAATATTGAGAGGGGAGGGGTGAATCAACATTCCTTTAAAATGATTAAAACTTTTGAATAGTTGACCACATAACATAATTAAAAGCACCAAACAAAATCAATGCAACACAACACATAACACTGAGATTTGAACATGTTACACAATATGTTAGCGTAGATGCAAAAAGATATCCCACACTACACCGAATAGGGCCAGGCCAAAAAGCTGCATAGGCCAAAAACCTTATGTCAGTAACATCACTGTCGGAATAGAGAACAAGCCGGAGGTAAGAATACCAGACCAATCAATGACATCAATGAAAAATATCAACAAAAACTAGGATTTATGCATTGCCCCATCCTCACATTATTTTAATTTTCAAACAAATAATTGCGAGTGCATTTTGATTCATAATAAAGTTGTTTAGGGTTAACAAATTTGAGATTTTGAGCTTTAAAATCCTATATTGGCATTCAAGCAAGTTGTTATTATCAAGTATATAAACTTATGAGACTCATTGGGTTTGTGAATTTGCGGAAATAAGTTCATGTTTCAAAATTTTATGGGTTCATGGAATCCATGAAACTTCAAAACTTCACAAAGGTTTAAAACATTAAGGTGAGAAAAAGTAAAACTCAAATTTTTCAATATTTTGGAGAGTTTTAGCTCTTATAAAGTTTTTTGCTATCCCCCAGAATCCTCGAGCCCTTTAGATGTCCGAAATAAAAACCTATAAAGACTTATATTTTTTTTGGCTAAGCCCATCATCTTCATGGATTTCATGGTCTCATGAAATCCCTAAAAGTGCACCCAACTTGCAAAATTTGTCTTAGGAAGTGGAAATTGATTTTCGCCAAAATATTAACCTCTTGGATTTTTTCCTAACATGAAGTTTTTCTAAATCATTTGAAATCCACCAAAATTCCAAACATTTGAGCCCTCAAAGAAATTTTAAGTAGTTTTGTTGATATCAATTTCTCTTTATATACAAAATCTATGATTTTCTCTCACACACTTATGTAGATTTAGGTGCAAGCTAGCAATTTTTCACTAGAGTTGGATCATCTACAAGAGCTTTTAGGTCACTCGAGCAATACTCTCTACACTATTGATCAAGTCTTACCCCCTCCTTGTATCCTCCTTGAGGATGTGGGTGAGGTTGTTGCCAGTTTGCTTGAAGAGATCATGGTTCCCAATCTCGTTGCTCTCAATCAATGGGAAAAAGAGATAATGCTACCTACAGATGGTCCTATTCCTCAAAACCTCCTAACTCTTCTTGCAACTATGGTGTTGTTACACCCCATTGTGTATTTACCAACTACTATAACATTTTATGAATAAATATATATTTAATGCATGATTATGTTTTACTGAATTCCAATAAATGAAAGAGATGAATAAATATGTATTATGAAGTGATTGTTTTGTAGATGTCTATGATGCACTAAGTTGGATGTAATCACCAGGAGAGGAAATTGTTGTTGAAAACATAAATATACCTACTTGAGCTAATGTACACACACTCACAGCCTAGATTAGTGTAACATGCCCCAAATTTACCCAACGTATTTTACCTAAGTTTTAACCCACATGTGAACAATTTAAGTTTACCAACACATAGTAATAAACTTTTTTCCATATTTCTCCATTTCAATATAAAAAATGCATACTCAAAATAAACCCATTTCAAATTTCCATTGCATGAATAAAGTAACATTACATAATCCCAAGTAATTATTTCATTTTCAAATACATTTTCCATAAAGATACAAGATCATGATTACATACATAGCTTTCAATAGCTCAATGAACAAAGTACAAATGGTCTAGATGTCCTTTGTTGGGGCATACATCCTCAAATATATGTTGTCGACTGCATGAGAGAGAGTATCACCCAAGTGCTTTTCCTACAACCACAAAATTATTGTTGTCCCCCACACATCTACCTAACTGGTAAGATGGCCCTCCCTTCAAAAAAGAGATTGGTATGGTAACTCTCATAATAATAGCCTACCTGAGTAGGGTGTTGTTTCCTACATGACTAGTGCTACCACACAGTGGATACCCACCTACATCCATGGCATTTCAAGCCTAGTTATGCAATACTGGATCATAGTGAATCGACAAGTGTATGCAATGGCAACTTACACTTACTTTGGCCAAAAATTTGATAATATATTAAACTCATTTTCTAAGAAGTGGTGTCTCACTTCTATGAAGTGGTTTTCATATGTTCATCCACCCCTTGCTCAATTTGGTAAATAACATGTCCATAATAACTCTTGACGAGACTATTTCCGCATACAACATAACATGATTCCATCCCAAAAGGTAATGCACATTCAAGTGATCAAACTGGCCATATAGGTTATTCCCAACCTTGGTTTATCCTAATTGAAGGAACAAACCTCATTACACACATGGGTTTACATATCATAAACTGACAATCTCAACATAGTACTTCTATTTCATACCATTCTCCAACATCACAATTCATGCAAGCATACATTTTGGCTTATGATATCCTAGATATAATGATAATACCGTCTAGTTGTCATTATTTGACTATTACCATCAAATGCTACAAACATGCATATCAAACTAATATGATTTCTCTCATCAACATGCCCTTTTGATCATTCTCCATTTCTCATGGTTCTTCCAAGTTATCCTATAAGGTTTATATGATTTCATATTCATAAACAATCACAAATCCTTTCTTTCAATATGACTCATATATTCACATGTTTACAATGTTCACTAAATTCATATCTAATCTGGAGGACATCATCAACTTGAGAGGAGTTTATTCTTTTGCACCTTATAGTTTCCTCACATTGCGAATTTGGGTTGTCAAGACGTAAATTCCTCTTCCTTAAGACTAGAATACCATGAAAAGGTATAAACTCTTGATCAAGAATAAACTAATAGCATAATCAAAATAATATATATATATATATATATATATATCATTAATACATTTTTCAACCCTATTGTTGAATATCAATATAATCATATTCAAGTGTATACCCTAACCCTATGGAATAGACTTTTATCCTGCTTTCAAGGAAATATGAGTAACCATTCAAAGATAAACTACCAACATGGTTTGCATAACATTATAACCTATCAATGATGATGTAGTTACGTTAAACTATCTTGAGGGTATATATTTATGATATCGAGTTGATTGTACGTTACTTATATGGTTGTATGAATTATGATGTTAGATGTATTAAGTCATCATTGTATGAATATGATGTTATATAAACCATGTTGGTAGATCATCCTTGAGTGGTTATTCATGTTTCCTTGAAAGTAGGAAGTTGTTTTATTCCTTGGGTTAGGATAAACTAGAAGTAGTTTGGATTAACCTATTTGGTTAGTCATATCAGATAAGTGTAACACCACTTTTTAGAATGAAATATTGTTATTTTTTATTGGGGTAAAGCCTATTCAAGAGCTATTTATTGTCAATAGAGTTTCTAAGTTGAGAAAGGGGGTGGGTGAACATATGACACCGCTCAAAGTACTAAGCATTTGTATTTATTATATATGATAAATCTTTGGCCAAAGTAAGTGTAGTTACCACTGCATACACTTTGTCAATTTCACTGTGAGCTAGGATTGCATAGCTAGTAGGGTGTGTCATGCATGTTAAGCGAGTATCTAGTGTATGGCAGCATTAGTTATGTAGGACACAACACCATGCTCATATGGGAATTTTATAAGAAGGTTTTCATACCAATATCTTCGTTGAAGGGTAAGGCCATCTTACTAGTTAGGTAGATGTGTGGGGGACCACATTAAGTGCATGGTTGGTGGAAAAGAACTTGGGTGTTGCTCTCCCTCATGTAGTTGGAATCTGAGACTTGTGGGTAACTGAAGAAGATAAAGATATGTGTTCTAGTTGAGGATCACTTTGTAAAAGACCCATTTTAGGCACAACAATTTTTTTTTCAATTTACAAGAACTACCAACATAACCAACTGAAAATATTCCAACTAGATTAGAAGTGTTAATTTCAAAAGTTCCTCATTCATCTTGGTGACGATAAAGCAAAATCACTACTTACATGCTTACACTCAAAAGTGCTAAGCTCCTATGGCTAGGGTCGTTCCTAGACCCAAACCTAATGCTCAAGGGTTCATGGTGACCCTACCTATGTATCCCCTCATGGGAATCATAGGTTTTGTAGTTCACCCCACAATGTGAAAGGTATTTCATTCTCTCCTCTTGCACAAGATCCCTAATCTCGCTTTTAACCCATGACTATTAATTAAGTACATGTAACCTATCAACTTAGCCAATTATAATATAATGTTAATAAATTTTCCATCAAATGTTGGGTCCATACCAAACATTACCAAATATTAGTGTACAAACATTCATAATATTCACAAGGGGTCATCATACCATAATCTTTAGGATCACACACATTGACTGTCAGGAGCATACTTCCATATACACAATCTAACTAGCTCATACACATCACATGTACCATAGTGATTGGATTATACACCGATCACAAGTAAAATGGTGATTAGCTCATATGTACATAACAAGTACAATTATGGTTGTCTCATTTGCACATCGCAAGTACAACAATGACTGGCTCATATGCATATCACAATTACATTAGTGATCTCCAAAATACATCATAAATACATGGTGACGAGCTCCAACATATATCACATACATAATGACAAGCTCCAAAAGACATCACAAATACATAGTGATGAGCTCTAACATACATCACATACCCAATTTAAAATTTACACATCACAATGGATGACTAATACATGTCCATAATGTGTCCCAGATAGAAAGAATATTGTTGCATTATGCATTACACCATGAGTCTTATCCTTTCTTCCAGTCTTCTACACCATTGGACAAATTGGAAGAGGATTTGATGCATCCCATACTACACTACGGGTTTGTCCTCAACCCCACAAGGCCAAGTATACAGTATGAAAACTAGGAAGGGGATTCAATGCATCCCATACTACACTGCGGGTCCATCCACCATCCCAAGGCTTTCCCCAAGTAGTGAACCTACCAAACTCGGTGGATTCCAACTTTAATTACCTATAAGCTACCGATGACAAGTTTGTCCACCCAGGAAGAAGTAGCTCTTGACATATACCACCTTGTGACCCTAATGATATTGTCAGCTATCTTCTTCACAATCCCAAGTAACACTTGCATTGGTCACTTTTGTGCCTTCAAGGACAGCCAGTGAACCTCCTCGATACAACAGTTAGCCCCAGATTATCGTTACTCGCACAGATGGGTCCCTACTCGTGTAACTGTTACAATATCTTATCATACTAAGGTAGCCCATAGCAACCTTCACCTTTGCAAACCAAGTTAATGCCGACTAGTCCCAACAGTAGCCTCGACATTAGTCATTGGCATGGTCCAATGACTACTTGTCATTGCTCAAATATCTTGCAGGTTCACTCTTGGGCAAGTCATACATAACATGAATTACAATCACAATCAACAGATACATGGGCCTATGCATAGAGACCTCTAGATATGAAGTCATTTTTCAAAAACACATAAAGAGATACATGGAACCAACATGAGATGGCCACTACCCCACATATATATAAATACTAACTACAAAGTAGTCAAATCCCTTACTTCATTCCACTTGCTATATAAAATCATATTATGTACTAAATATAATTTATTAAATTTCCTTAACTCGCTCATACCCATTCATTACCCATTTAAACCTCAACTGAAGCTTACAGAGGGGGAAAGGTCAAATCAATTAGGAGAAACCCCAAACCTAGAGCTATCCCCCTAAACCCTTCCCCTTTGGACTTGAGGTCACATGGAAATCCTTTTCCCAAGGACTGCCTACATACCTGCTTCCCAATGGATCAAAGTCACATGTAGTTCTCCTTACAAGATCTCTCATAGGTTGCATATACACAATTACCCATAATCAAGGTTTGCTAACACTCCCCGCCCTTACGGATATTGAGGTCTTGGATCAAACTACACTCATTTTATTTATAACCCTATTTGAACATCCCAACTCTCTTATAGGTTCATTCCATTTACCTAATAGGCTTAAGAAAAAATCACCTTGGTTCACATAACCCATAGGAAATTATTCCATTTCAAAGGACATGCATTAGTATTTATGGGCTTGTTTTAAGTTATAATCAATGTGCGAATTTCCTACATGAGAAAGTTTGAAACACTATATCCATTAGACCAATATATGAAATCATAGTCCATTAATAATACTCTCAATCTTATAATTTCCTCTACCCTATGGTGCAACCCCATATTCATATAATATTCTAGTTCGTAGATTTGGTAATTTATTTATACTAAATATGACCATGATGGTCAACAATAAGATCTCAAGAGGTGTTGGATAGAATGATCCCATAGGTTTATTTTTTATAACAACATAATCATATTAAACAATAGTTACCTTCCATTTAGAATGCAACCATATTATGGTTCACAATAGTTCTAATACCCTTCCTTCGTTCACATGATAATTCCCGTATCAAGGTTCTCATTTTAAGAGGATTGATAGACATTATTCTATCAACAAGGTCATGTAAAAATCCTTTGAACATCAAGGGACATAACACCCTAGTTATGAACTATCTTTAAGCATGATCAATGGAGTTGTACTTAAGACCATTGGTGATCTTATAGTAAACATAATATCATATATAAAAAGTACACTCATTGATATAATTATTAGTAATACTCTTAACCTTTAATTATATTTATCTTGATTAACATATACTTCTATTTCATGCCTTAGATCTTGAAGACATCAAGTCTCATGGTCAAGTACTTTATATTTGATCCATATAGTTGTTTATAACCATAGTGATATAATTATACCACCTAGCTCATCCTAAGATCTTAAATTTCCCTAGAAGAGAGGTACATAATCATGACTTAGCTCTTCGTGTTATTTTCATTTAATATATTTTAAAGAAAAGATTAAATTACTCAAAAACTAAAAATGACTATATTTATTTAAGTGTCTCCGCTCCCTACTTTTATTATTAAGTAATACTAGAAATCCCTAGTTTAATCATCACATATGTTCCAATACGAAGAATACTCAATTACATTATTTGATTTATTAATGCTCAATTTACATAAATACTAGCATCATTTTTAAGGAGCAATAGCCTATATAATTTTGTAGTTTAATATCATTGAATTTCTTCTTGGTTTACACATGCATTTGCATTTTATTATTTAAGTCATACTTATGATAGATGAAACACTATATTCACTAGGTCACCGTAGGAAGATATATACTCCATGAATTTAGAAATATTATTATTCTCAACCTTTGGATTTCATTTATCCTATGTGTGATTACATATTTTTACACTAATATAATTAATAGTGTAGGTCATCATTGCTCTTGTCATTCAAATTAATTATGACCTCAACAATTAGTAGTAATTGACTTCATATTGCATATAATCGTCCTAAACCTTATATCAAAATTGACAAAAGAATGAGGGTAAATTAATACTTTGGAGGATGCAATCTTATCCAAATGTTTAACCTCCATTTGTTTGACTGAATTATTTAAACTCATTTCTTTATCCCCTTGTTATACAAATTTATTCACCCATCTTCATAAAGGGAATCCCATTGCACATGATTTATTAAGCTAAGGAGTAATGAGAAAATAGATGTGTTTTCAACCCTCGGAATAAATTATGTCAAGGAGCATTATTCAATAAAATTTGGGTGTTGAAGAATTAAATACAGCAAGTCAACCATTCATAGATATTTATTAGCCATTACCAATTTAAATTTAAGCTAAGACCTGTAAGAGATGGGGACCAACCATGTCAAGGCTCTAGGTCATAGAGAGACGAGAGCAGAGGGTTACCCTAACTTACCTCACTCTAAAGGGATGAGGATCGAGAATGAAGAGCACTATGAAGTACTTATGTCACTCTACAAACCCTAAATTCCACTTGGGGCTAAATGAGCCAATTATTGGAGTCCAAATTGTACCTCAAACAACTCTTTGTTTCAGGATGGCAGTGTGGGTCTGGGATGATAGCATGGCATGCCAGCATTCGTACAACCAAAAAATGTAAAGTACAACAAAGAAGCTACTAAAACCCTACTTACAACCTAGTTAACTAATCTTAACAAAATAAATAGAATGATGAAATACGAAAGATAAGTACAAAAATAATAAAGTAAATAGATTAACACAAGGGTGATGAAAACCAACTCGCTGAAACACCAGTTCGCCAACAAGCTCTAAGCACACGTTCACCTACACACAAGCAAGAAGGGGACATTTTTGGGGGTTGTATAGGAGTTCGCCTTAGTAAACCCCCAATTTGGTGTTTTCACCTCCACAAACAGCTAGGAAGCAATGAAGTAGAATATGCGATAAAGGAAATGAAAGAAGTGCAATGAACACTACAAAAGACAAATTCTACTTTATCAAATTGCAAAGGAGATGAATGAAGCATTACCACCTCCACCCAAAGGTTCTCAAGGCCAATCATGGGAGAATGCAAGCAACAAACTTGGCAAAGTCACCACCGCTACAACTGTGGTGAAGGGAGGTCTTGCAAGACTCCAAGCTCGCAACTTCTATGGTAGCCTCACACATGGAATGTGGAGTTGATGGAGTGTCAAGTTTCTGCAATGTTCAAGCTAAGTGGTGAAAAATGGAGTGATAGAATGCTATGAATGAAAGAGTTAAAAAAATGCTTGAGAATGTGAAGTTGTGAAAAGATGAAGTGATAGTGAAATGAATGAATTTGAATGCCAAAGAGAGCTATTTTTTGGGTCAATTGGTTGCACAAAGGAATTACAATTCAAACCCAATCAGGTGTGTAATGTCCTTGTAGACTCTGGATGTAGGAATTTGTTAGGGACGACAATGTGTTGCCCAGACGTCCACATGCCGCGTTCACGTCCCTAATGAAAATTCCCCCACTGACACACGAAACATGCGCCAATTGGATGCATTCTAGATGGGTGATGTGGAATTTTTCCTTTAGATTTGATTTTCTAAGGTGAGGGTATGTGAAAAGGGAATTTACACCAAGGGTGAAAATTTTCTCCTATACATTTTTCCTCCACTTTAAAGCGAGTGTGAATATCAATGAGCATTCAGTAAAGTAGATCGAAGAGATAGAGATGTATAATTGAACCATTGAGGAAGTCGATCATGATCTGGAGAACTCGAAAGCGTAGGGTAGGAAAAGGACTCCACAGGTACTCTCTCTTGAGGAGGTTCGAACAAAAGGACTCCATAGCTCCGTAGAACTATGAAATTGCACAAAGTACACCAAAGGCCCTTAGACCAATGATGGAAAAATATCGCAGGATGTAAGTGCCTCATAGGCCCGCAGACCTACAAGAAGCAATCCCCCAAGTACTCTCTCATGAAGGAAGCCCAGTGTAAGGGGACTCCGCAGAGTCAGACTAGAAAGCAACTTCACAGGTGCACCTACAAAGCAACATGTTAATTTATAGATAAAACATGTCAGGAAACATAAAGCAGCCACATAAGAAAAAAAGCATACTATCATCAAATCGAAAGGCTTTGAAAGGGATCCCTTGGGAACCCTTAAAAAGAAGAGGGTTCCACTCAAGGGACACGTTGTTTGAAAGTGTAAGAATTCTTTTTACAAATCAATTCAACATCAAGGAATCCTTTCGAAAGATGTTCACTTCATCAAAGAATTCAAAAGGAAGAAAATTCCCCCTCACGAGGGGAAGGTCAAGGCTTCTCCCGTAGGAAAAGTTGCTCCCTCCTCGGAGGAAAGTTCTTCAAGTTCTTTCTTTGTGAATGCATGATACACATTCTGCTAGGGGTCCAAGTTGAAAATGTGATTTTTTTGAAAAAGGTTGCAAAGATTTTTGAGAAAAGATTTGTTGGCAATGAATTCATTTTCTAAAAATCAAAATTGACATAGTAGCCTCCCTTAGGGTGGTGCGTGCTGAAATCAAAGGCACACGACATCCTAAGGAGAGAAGCAAGAATGGTAAAAGTGATGTTGTGGCCCACAGGACATAGCGAGATGTCAATGTGGTGATGTTGTCACACACACAAGGGACAACACATATGCACCACAATATCACAAATCAAGCAAAGAAGAGAGAAATATAACAAAAGTGTACAAGAAACAATCACTTCACAGACAGAGGACACATGGGTGATTTGATATTTTAGGATTAGAGTTGCTCATAAATATATATAAGTATAGTAATAGTATATAAATGTAAGTACTATCATCAACCCCCTACTATATCAGACCATATGAAGAATGCACAAGAAGACAAATAAAAAATAAAAAATTGGGTCAACATGGAAGGGAAGCCTAAATTCCCCCAACACTTTGCATCATCCCTAATTTTCTAAAAAATAAAACATCTAATAGAGGAAGAATGGTGCCACAAATAGAGGAAGTTTACGACACATAATCAGTCCTATATCCAAGCACCTACAAGGGTGACAAGGGTCATCTAGGAACACGTAACACAAACATGGGGGAACACAACACAACAAACACACACCTAATCTAAAGGTAAAGAAGATGCCTCCACCTAACACTCATCGACCAAGAGGTCGTCTGCTTCCCATTCTAGACCATTATAAGGGGAAGGCATATGATCTTGCAGTGGTGGAATATTAAGGGGACGAGCTTCCGACCCTCCCACAAAAAGGGCTAAGGAAGAAGGCCATGGAAGGTCTTCTTTGCTTGACTCTTGTGGAGCTATGGTCAACAATTTCACGAAGATTATTGACAAGGTCGAGACCTCATCCAAAGAGTTAAACATGCACTTCATGGGAGTTTCATGTGGTACATCAACAAATGGGGAGGATGGAGCCTAAGATTCACAACTAGGCTCACCAAGTAACTCAAGAGTGGTGAAAAACTCAAGGGAAGTTGGAACTTGCTCCATCACTAGGATGGTACAAGCTAGCACAAGACCGCCATTTGAAGAAGGTGGGCTCCTCTTACACCCTCATTACTAGAAGGTCCAACCTCCAATTTTTGCTTTGTCGGAAGGTGTGAACTCCCCACAGATGAGGCAAGAGGTGTGAAATAGAAGGAGAAAACCGCAGTGGATGCCACCGAGGTATTCAACATGTCCATGGGTTTGGGGAATGGTGGAATGTCTGAAAGAGACATCAAAAGAGGCAGCTCGATCATAGGAGCGATAAACACCTACACCTTTTTAGAGTCGAGTGCACTCATGCTCATAGCGGGAGCCGAAAGCAGGATTGGATTCGATTGAACAAAAGCTGAGGGGGGGAGAGAGGAGGACACAATAGGAGGCCCTAAAATAGGGGTGGTCGACTCCCCTTCCTTCCTCTGCAAAGCGACCTGCTCAACTGCCATAGATTTTCTCCGCTTGTACTCACATAGAAGGAAATTTTTGTGACTCTTTGAGCTAGATTCCGAGAGTTGGGATGGGATGGAAGGTTCTTGTTTAGCCATAGGGGTGTCCATCATATCCATTTATAGTAGAGGGACAAACTCCTAAATAGGGGCAAGAGGAAGAGGTTGAGAGACAATGGGGTGAGTCATCTCTAGTGCCTCGACAATAGGCTTCTTCCCATTCACTACTTTAGAAGCAGGAGTGGTGGGAGGCTAGGACATAGAGGATTCCCTGTGGGGACCCTTCCTTCTACCATATAGGTAGGGACAAGGTCTAGGAGGCACAATAGGAAGGTCTGATATCCTAATCATAGCTTTGTGCCAAGTAGATACCATCAAACTTCTCATGTGGAACCCAGGAGTAGACATCCAAACCTCTTCTTCAAAAAGAGGAGCAGAAGAGGCACCCCGAGGATGGGCAGGCCTCTCCTTTCCCTTTTGAGAAGAGGAGGCATCTTGTTGTTGCACTACTAGATGGGTCACTTTTGGTTATCCTTTACCCCTGGTCTTATACTTCACATAGTTTCGGTAAAGTAGTTATGTTCTTGGGGGAAGCAGACCAACTAGGGCAGGAAAAAAATGATCCAATAAATATCCCCCACATGACACCTATGGCTGATATCCAATGTCATGCACAACGTGCATAACACCCTCGTGGGAGAATTTTAAGCACTTATGAATGACGAAAGTGATTCCATTCATAGAAGCTAGCCAAGGTATGCCTAACTTCACCTTGAAATTTTTTGATTTTGGAATAATGTCGAAGGTTGTGTTCACAACCCTCGGTCCAACCAGGATAGATAGATTTATTGAGCCATACGGCTTAAGAGAGAGGCTATTGTGTGTAGAATGGTAGATTTCATTTCTTCATACTCTTCCCTTTGCAATGAATTCAACCACAATGTCTCCTTTGTAATAACATTCACTTGGCTCATAGGGTCAATTAAGACCCCTGTCACAATGTTCCCATTGAGACGAATGAGAATGTAGAGGGGAGAGGGCTTGTTATTCAAGGGCATGTCCTGCAAGGTGAATGCCATGTCTGGTGAACCAGTCCTACGCTACGGCGAAGGAGTAACTATGACCATGTTAACATATGTCAAGGGTTGAGTAGAAGAATTGAAGGGATCAATAATTAAGTTAGAAAAATGAGACGGAAGTGGGTCTATGTATATCTACAACTCACTATTGGCTTTCACCACCAATTTATTCGCATTTTATTTCATCCCATCGAGACAAATAGTATTGTCATTGATGTGGTCCTGTATCTCGTGGCGTAGCCGAATACAACATTCAATGTCATGTTTGTTAACTTGATGGTACTGACAGAAGGAACTTGTATCATACCAATTATGGTAAGGTTCCTTGAGAGGTCGAGGGTTCTCCATGGTTGCGATCTTATCCTTCAACAACTTCTGCAAGATGGAAGAATAAGATTCTACTAGCTTTGTGAACTTTTTGTTGCATTTGTGGTCATTATCATTCATTGCAACTACTAAATTTCCAACAACTGATATTGATACGATAGATTTTCCTTTTGAACGGAAGCGCGAGGAGGATCTCCTAAACCGAACTACTGTCTATTGATATTCTCATAACACAACACACATATGCGCGAAAGAAGGGTATTTCATAAGGGAAAATTTTTCCCGCCAAGGTCTCTGTAAGTTACCTATGAACACCTTCTTTATGTCAAAATTAGGTAGTGGGTACGAGATTTGTGAAAAGAGCGCTTGATATCACACTATGAAATCAATTATCTTCTTGTTACCAATTTTTCAACTACAACTCAAATTGGCAGAGCTGAAATAACTTGTGTTTATTTTAAGGTGAAAGATTTCAATTTATTTTTGCTTTGCTTAACCATTGCATATATTGAATTTTAAGAGAAATATTTTATTTTTATTATGCAATGTGTTTTTAATTAAGGAAAGCATTCAATTTTCCATTCAGTTTTTAACAACATAAAAGAGACTACATGAGATATAAAATATTGCTTTCATTCATCTTGCAATGATTTATACACTTTACAATGTTTCATTCATTTTGCAAGAAAGATATATACAAAATTGTACAACAGTGCAAAATGTTGTTTTCATATTCATTGGAAAGAAAAGAGAAATCAAGTGTCCCACACAAGCCGTGGGAATAGCTGAACCAATACAACCTAGGGAATGCACTATACAACTGAAGATTAAGAAAGGAAAAGAAGCATACAATGAAAAACATATCCATCATTGCTTGTTGGGGTTCGGTGTTGGTCTTTGTTGTAGCTGCTCCATCCTTGCTCCCAATCTTGAATGAACTTGCATCACGATGAGAAAAGTTGTTAGAGCTCTGGATATAAATCTCACTATGTACGCTATCAACAAAAATATAGTGCATTGCCTATAATGTATTGAATCAGTTGAATAAACATCAAAAGTATGCAAGCAAGCTTGAAAAATGAAACATCACAAGAGCATTGAGCTTCATTTTTATTTGTCTAACATGTTTGTTCACTATGCAGGTATAGGAGTAATCATGTTGCTGATCTATTCCTGAAGACATCATAGCATGTGGTGAAAAAATGAGCTCCCACAAGAGTTGAGCCCAACATGCTACCCCTTAACTTCAAGAGGGGTTTGAGAAAGGAAACACATTCATAATTGATCAAAAGGAAACATTCAATTGAAGGAGAAGTTCATAACGCAATTGCAAGAGAAGCTAATCCATTTCCCATTCATGACAATCAAATTCAGGAGTGAAATGAAAAATGAAAAATCACAGATGAGCAAGGAATCCTCTTGGATGCTCAAAAATATGTAGAACAAAAATAATTGCACTATTTTTCATAAGAAATTTATGTTTGCATATAGTATTTCATGCTATATTTGATTGACCACACAACACTATTTACATCTTCTATTGTTGCCATGTGTCATATCATCTTGTTGTTTGAAGTGCACACTATGAAGGAAAAGACATAATTATTGCTCACATTAAGAGGACAACAAAGAATGTGTTGTTTATTATGTTGTTTGTGATGGTGCCAACATGAGATTTATCATAAACATGCTCATCAAGGTACCTAACAACTAGTGCTTGCATATGGAGTGCAAAAGGAATACATGGTTCACAAGGGTGCTAAAGTGAAATGGTGGACAAAATTCACTCATTACACAACCATAATAATGGGGAAGAAAGGAGTGCATTTCCATGGGGTGGATAGTGAACAAGCATACAAAACAAAAGTTCATAATCAAAAACACATTTGAAATAGTTAGAGCAGCCTCAAGGCATCATCACAAAGGTATCACATATTTCAAAATCTTCTATGAGTAAGCAAAGTCTGAAGGAGACAATGCTTTTTCATATAAACAACATTATAGAAGCATGCATTTATGGTTCAAATTTGAAAGAGAACATTAACAAAGAAGGTTTACAAATGAGTGTTTGATGCTTCTAGATGGTTAAGGGAAGTAGTGCCCCATGCATGTTTTAGAATGAAGAAAAGTTACAACAAACAGTAGTGAGGTTGTCATTGCCTATAGATGCATCATGTTGTCCAAGTGAAAATATTTTGAGGTAATGTACAAAAAAAGAATGAAGCCTTAACATTGAACCCACCATGACTCATGCAATGCATCTATGTGTAAGCAAAAAGAAAAGAGTCTTCTTTTGTTGCTTCATAAGAACAAGGAAATACAATCATGGTGGCATCCATGTAGGGCTCTGAAGAAGAAATGCATGTGAGTAGGAGAACTCTAAATGAAATAGAAATGTTTTTCCTCTATTAAAAAGGTAAACAAAGTTATTTCTTTCTACCATATTCTGAAGTCAAGAATACATTTTCGAAAGCATCAAACTGAGGTAGGGTTTCAAGCATAATGAACCTGTAGCTTTATGCTAAGGTCGAGCTTGAGTTTGTGCATTCTCCATGAAATAGAAGGTCATGACCGAGGGTGTTTAAACCCATCTTTTTGAAAATGAAAATGGAGGTGAGGGCCAAAGGAAAAGAATGCAATCCTTCATCCAAAAATGCAAGAGTGGCCACGACCATGAAGGGTTTCTAAACCCAGAGAATGGTAAAGTGTTGAAGCTCTTCTTTTCACAAGGTTTTCATTGTTGCTTGTTCTAGGTCGAGCTCAAATAGAGCTCTTTTTACACAAAACAAAGAAAGAAATACAAATAATGAAAAAAATTGTGGGTTCTCACGGCCATGGCCTGAGAACACATTTTTCTGCACAAACAATCAAACCCACATGGATTTACATAGAGAAATCACAAATACGAAAGAAAATAAAAGGTATTCAAACTTATGCAAGCTTAGAAACACTCAAAAATGAGGAAACATGCAAGGTATGGCCATAGCCTCCAATAGGGAAAACATTCAGAAATCTCCATAGTTGTTTCAAAGTATACAAAAGAGGCGAATACATTCATCATTATGCCTTTCATCGAATCAATTTTGAGTTTCTTTCAATAAGAAACAAGTAAAAGATGCAAGATTTGAAGAATATAAGCTTACCATTGTTTGTTGCTGTGAGAAAATACATGAAGGGCCACGGGATTTCCCTCAGATTTTCCTCTTAAAAGTTCAATCCAGGTTCTCCAATGGCATCCCAAAGAAATGAAAGTATCCACAAAAATAAACAAGACAAGAATGCATCAGAAAATTAGAGGTGACCATGGCCATGGAGACCGAACTACTTAAGAAATGGAGGTCAACACTCAAGATTGAGACAAGGCAACTTACCCTCTACAATTTTCCTTCAAAATGTTCATGAATTTATCTCTCAAAATAACAAAAATGGTGAAGGTTCAAGCCTCCAAATCCTAATCTCCATGGTGAGAGTGCAAAGCCCCTTTTTCCAAAATTAAAGATGCAAAATGAATGGCCGAAACTAAGGAGAGCTCGAGTTTTGTTGCTAGGGTTTCATGTCACCCTAATTCACTTTGTGATTTTAATCACATTGTTTTAAAATATTTTCCCTTTGCTAATACCTTATGGTATTCTATTTTTCCTTTGCATAAATGCCAAACTTAAGCTTTTTGACTTTGATTTATGACCTTGGAGAAAATCAAGTCAATGACTTTGAGCTTTGAGATTTTTCTTAAGTCTTGAATGCTCTAGATTTCCCTTTTGATTTTTGAGTAAATGTAATATGACATGTGCTCGAGATCATTTTTATGATTTTTTATAGAAAAATTAAACATCATCAGAGCCTTAGTGTGTTACTTTGGTGTTTGCAAAGTATCAAAACTTTATTTTATTGCAAAAATTAGGATGATCAATGCAGAGTTGTAAAAAATCAAGACTAAGGTTGAGCTTCTATGTTGTAATTCTGAAACTGCAAATGATGTAAAACATCATTAAGGAAATATTCCTATAAGTTGCCTTAATGTTTATTATTTTTAAAAATGCAGTTATTCTCCTTCGAATCTTTCTATTTCTGAGTTTGAGTTCTTAGGCAAAATTGAAAAAGGATGGGCAAACTGAACCTTCTATTTTCAGTTTTGGAGGAGTTTGAACTTGATTTTGTGAGGCTTTTAGATCGACATATTGGAAATAGAAAGTTGCCATATTTTTCAGTCAGTTTGGATAAGTTTTGGGAACTATTTTGGAGGATTTTCTCTTGAGCTAAAAAATGGATCAGAGTTGCTATTCTGAGATGCAGTTTCAACCAAATTTTTCTATTCTCACTATTGGAGATGTTTGGGAGATATAAGTTGGAGAAAATTTTGATTTTTCTCAGTTCATATCATTGTTTCTTGCTCTCTTGTTCATCTTGCAGAGTTTTGTAAACACTTTTTACTCAAATTTTGATGTTGATACTCCTTCAGTTTTAATAAATAGTAGAGCTTTCCTTCTCATATTTTGTCTCAAGTTTGCAGTACCAATTTGATGTCATCGTGATTCAAAATACTAAATCCTTTTATGTCTTATTGTGAATTTTTGTGCAAATTTTCATATAGTTCAGGTTGTGTGATTGTGTTTTAGTTCAAGCGTTCATGCAAATTACTATTGGATTATGTGTTAAGTGAGATTGTGAGGGTTAAAGTTTGGGGAAATTGTTTGTGGGTAGAATCATCAACTTATCAAATTTAAAATTCTGGTGAATCATCCTTAGGTTTTAGGATTTCATTTTCAAGTTTTCATCCTAACACTTTCCTCAGAAAGTCTTTTTATATTAGGTGATCTGCCAGGGGAATCAACCTGCTCTAGAGATTCACTCTCACCATAGATCACCCGCAATCTGAGAGTGTTTCCATGTTTCGACAAGATAGTTAAGTTTATCTTAGCTAAGGGTGCAATCTTGATTGAAAAAACTTCTCATTATCCCCTTGCCTACATCAGATAAGATCCAAGAAGGTCATCTTTGGTCCGATGTTGGCTTGGAATTGTCAGAGAAACTGATTTACAAGTTGATCAAATGAGAAAATAGAATTGTCGGGAAAGGAACAATACCACTTGAGCGCTATATCCTTAAGAGATCAAGGAAATAATTTTTCCATCAACACGTCGTGATGGAAGAAGTTTGTACACATGGCATTAAAGGTGGACACATGCATTTGTGGGTTCCCTTTGCCACCATACTTCTCAAATTTGGGAATCTCCATTCCTTGTGGGAAGGGAGCACTTAGGATTGCTACAAACAATGGGCTATGTCAGTAGAAGGGTTGGAAGATAGGCTGGGTAGAGGCCTAGGAGAGACTTTCCAACTAGTTTTGCATTCGACCCATGTTTTGAAGTAGGGTGTTCAAAACAAGGTCAAAAGATGGAAAAGGATCAACGAAACCTCTAGAACCACTGCCACCAGAACCATCTCTGGAGGCACCGTTGTGACCACTGCCGGAGCCACCACCACCGGTAGGGCCTCCACCAAAGCCACCTCCACTACCGAAGCCACCTCTATGGCCCCCACCAAAGCCACCTTTTCCAATGCCACTACCGCTCATTCCTCCAGAGCCTTCGCCGCCAGAGGTAGCAGGAGGGGTGAAACTGAACCCAAGGGGTGTTTTACTCACCTTGAGAGTGTTAGGCCTTTGAGAAGCAGAAGAGACACTAATCATAGGCATCGAGCACTTCCCCTTAGGTGGTACTCAATCTAGGCCTATACGAAGGGATATAAGCTTCAGTTAGATTGACGAGGCCACATAGAAATTCTACGCCTGTTCGATCTTTCCCTAGCAAATGTCTCACCTGACTAGTAAGCCTAGTGGCTCTTGCCATGGTTGGTACTTTTTCTAAATGATTTATAAGGTCTAGCGATCTATTATCTAATGCCATAAGGTTTTCCACAGGAATATGCATAGCATCGTCCTCATTCATAGATGAAGCCATAGGGGATGCTGGAGGGGTAGGCACACGAGTGGTCTCTTCCATGAAACCCATATCGTTAGCATAGTTTGTAGGAAAACTAGTGGTAAACTCATTAGCTAAACTAGTGGAAAAACTAGAGGTGAAACTAGAAGCGACCTTCACCTTCTCCATCGGTAGGTGTCGCACACTTCTCCTAACAATGTACCCGAAAGTCATGGATTGGGTTGTGATGCTCATAAACCTTCACAACACTCAGGGTTACAACAACCACTAGTTGTGAGGGAAAAGTCTCAACATAGGCGAATGGATAGATGTTGTTCATGTCAAGTTCACCAAAAATGTAAGAGCTCGGGGGCCAACCGTGTCAAGGCTCTAGGTCACGAAGAGTCAAGAGTAGAGGGATGCCCTAACTTACCTCACTCTATAGGGATGATGATCAAGAATAAAGAGCAGGATGAAGTACTTCTGTCACTCTACAGACCCTAAATTCTACTTAGGGCTAGACGGGCTAGTTTTTGGAGTCCAAACTGTACCTCAGACAACTCTTTATCCGTGGATGGCAGTGCGACGCGTTGGCGTCTCTCTGGCGCGCTAGCATCTGTATGGCCAAAAAATATAAAGCAAAATAGAGAAGCTACCAAAAACCTACTTACAACCTAGTTAACTAATCTTAATGAAATAAACAAAATGATAAAATACAAATGATATGTACGAAAATGATAAAGTAAATAGATGAACACAAGGGTGATGAAAACCAACTCACTGAAATGCTAGTTTGCCAGCGAGCTCCATGCACATGTTCACCCACACACAAGCGAGAAGGGGAAAATTGTTGGGGTTGTTTAGGGGTATGCCCCAGTCAAACCCCCGCTTTGGTGTTTCCACCTCCATAGACAATTAGAAAGAAATAAAGTAAATTAAGCACAAAAAAATTAGATTATGTAAATGATAGCTGGAAATGATAAAAGCATGTAAATGAACATCAATTTAAGAAATTAAATGTGAGGGATTAAAATACTTTACTTTGGGAACATTAAATAAGACTTGATGCAATGCAAATCCAACTCACTTGTTAGGAAAGTATGAAATTTAATTGCAATCCTAAAGACTAAGTTGGATCTCTCAACATCTTAAAATGTGTACTTGGATTCCCATGTAGGTGATTTTGGTATGTTATTATTTAATTATTCTTTTTGTAATTTGCATATATTGGTTCTAATGGAATTGAAGAGGGAGGTGGACCACACTAGTGGCCTTTACAATTTGACTTGCCTATGTTTACATCACTTTCCCAATCCTAAGCACTAGAAAGAGTGGAGAATCTTTGCATATTAGGTAGGGTTCAAGGATTATGGAGGAAAAAGAAAGCATTGCTTTTGGGAATTTTTGTATACTCTTCACATGGGTTAAAGATGTTTCAAGGGTTATATTTCTTGCTCATGGATATATTGGCTAGTCACATAAGGGTGTTGGTTTTTCTCATGCCATGTTTTTGGGTGGTCATGGTTTCATGAATCCATTTATGGTTTCCTCTCAACTCTTCTTTATAAATTATATGTAATTGAAAGAGGTTTCAATGTTTATTATAAGTACATAGGTGATATCAGAATGCTATCAAATTGAAGGAAAAAGTGTATTGTTTATTACAAGTCTTGTTTCAAAAGATTAATACATATTTTAGCCTCTCTTTGATGGTGGAGATTTTTTGAAAGTGTTTCTCCATTTACATCCAATGTCATGTGTTGAATTATTATGGTTTCTTGATTTTGTGTTTTCTCCATTTCCATTTCATTGGTTAATACATGAACATATTAAAATATGTACACTTAATTTAATGTTCTTGTTTGAATAGATTACTATGTATTTCAACATTTGGTTTTGATTAGGGGGATGTCTTTCTAAAAGTTGTGATTATTTTGTGGTGAAATGGGAGCATCTTGCTTTGTGTGTGTATTGGAAACCATGGCAAGTACATCTCAATTGGAGATTGAGAAATTCATTGGTACTAGTTATGTGCTTTGAAAACTTAAACTGTAGGATCTCCTTGAAGAGAGAGACTAGTGGAAAGTTTTTATTAGCAAGGTGAAAGCTCAAAAGATGCACTACATTTGTGAGGAACGTCCAAGGATAAAAGAGGTCTAAAGTGGGTTAGAATCAATCTACCAAGATATCTAAGTTTGATGTAAGACTATTCTGATGCTCATGCAATCCTACACACCCAAAAAGACTTTCTTCTAAAATACTTTTGAATTTTTTTCTCTTTTTTTTTCGTTTCAAAGTTTGTTCATCATTTAGCCCTTGCAACAAGTCTTATTAGCACTCAATATTGTAGAAGATAGAGATTTCTCATGCTATGCAAAATTGAAATCATTGTTGGGTGATGAAAAAAAATGGAAATGTCAAGACAATTCCCAAGGATAATTTTTCCTTTGTCAAATTGGTAGTCACTTTTACCCTCAAGAATTTTAAGCACAAGGGGTAGTTTTTTATTCAATAGGGGGTTACAAAAGACCCACCACATTTAATTGTTACAAAATAATATATTTAAAGGCACAACAATCACTTATGCTCTCCACTCCTAGTTGATGTTGCATTTAAACCATTAGTATTCCAGGTGGATATCTCTTTGGTGCTAATATATTCCAAGTTTGAGCAACAACTAGTAGTTATACATTTGTTGATATTGACAATTAGGGGAGAGATCTTGATAGCGGGGTGGGGTCCTATAATGGGTATATTGATTGACATGCATCTTTTTTATGTAATAAATTAATTAAAATATTCATAAAATTGACTCTTTATTACACCAACAAAGTTAACTTGGGATCCAATCAATGATTATACTATATTGATTGCCTACGTCACCTTGCTTGGTGCAATGGTGATGTCTTAGATGTGTTGTCATTGTTTGACATTGTGCATGAAGTAAAGCATCATCATAATAGCTTGGTTATATCTTATGTGTCATTATGCTTGGAATGACACTATGTGTGTGCATTGACGTGTCGTACAACATGTTAATGTCGTATCTTTATTGTTAAGATTTGTTCATATGTTTTTTTTTAAATAACCAGTTCAATTAGCTAATGTATAGGTGTGTGGCTAGGGGATTTAAAACTTGACCAAGCTAGCATCACTTTGAAAGTGTAGCCTTTTGATTTCGTTGCTTAGGTTCAAGTGTCCTAGCTCTACTGCATAAAATAGGTTATAGATGCTCAGATTGCACGTGGAAATCAAATTCACTAGCTTAAGATTGAAAACAAGTTCTCAAAAGATTTTTCTATGTTTTTCATGCTTGCCACACATCTCAAACTATTAAAAATTAGGGATAGGAAATAACTCCTTAACAAGACTCTTGATATATTTTTTATTTGGCACTATGAGAGTTTTTGTTACTCACTTGTACACTCGATTTAGGGTAGTTTCCTTGTAGTAGTACCTAAATTTGGTTCCCTACTAAGCTTCTAATTCCCCAAAAAATTGTTGTGATTAGCTTGCCACCAAAGAAGATTTATAAAAGGTTATTTTTGTAATATCTAATGATAAAGCTCCTAGTTTTGATGGTTTTCCTTGTGAATTTATAAAGCCTGTTGGGACTCAATGAGTGATTATTTTCATAAGGTCTATATAGAGGCCTTTCATTCTAAATACTTGGGAAATTTAATTAATAGAGGGAATATCAATTTTATACCAAAAGATGGAGACCTTGAAGAAAGTAACAACCAATGGCCTATCACTTTGTTGAATGTCTCATACAAGATTATTACCAAAGCTTTGGCTCTTAATCTTATGCCTCTTACTCCTTAACCTATCTACTGTAATGAAACTAGTTTTATAAAATCTAAATTTGTCTTAGATAATATATCTTTTATTTGGGAAGGAATGAAATCAACTTAGTTTTCTTAGCAATCTACTAGTTTTATCAAAGTTGATCTTGACAAGGCTTTCAACTATTTGAGTGGCCTTTATTCTTGTCATGCTTCGAGTGCCTAGGTCTGGTACTCATTTTATTTAGTATGTGTAGATGTTGATTGGTAAAGCTTGAATATATTTTACCATTAATGATAAAAAAGCCATTTAGTCTTTTCAGTCCATCTGTTAAGGATGCCCTCTTGCTCTAACTCTTTACATGCTTATAGTGGAAGGTGGCTATTTATTGGCTCATGCAAATTCTCAAACTCTAGTTAAGGGGATTTCCCTTCCTAGCTCTCCCAACCAATTAGAAAATGGTCATTTTTTCAATGATTTATATCTTACCCTCATTGAAGATGAAGATAATATTAAGCAGATTAGTTGAAATACCTTGATACTTTTTGCTAGGTCTCTAGCTCAAGTATCCAACGTCAATAAAAAATTGAGTGCTAAGGCCAATGTTTTCTTCTTAATCCATACTAGTTAGAAAAAATTGGCTAGAAATAATCAATCATGGGGAATTATTTCACTTTCTTGGCATTCCCTTTACTTGTTAGGCTTCTCCTATTACCCTTTGGCAAGTTGTTGTTGCTAGGATTTGGAAAAACTTAATTACTAAATTACCAAAACTCTTTCTTTGGATAGAAAATTGTAGATTTATTCTAAAGTGTTGGTTGCTAGATATGGTATTATTTCTCTTGATGGGTCCCTCGAAAGCCTCTTAAAAATGAAAAAATATTAGAGACGTTCTTTGGACCTATAATGATGAGCACCAAAGATTTCATCAAGTTACTCATTAATATTATTGCCTTACCCATGATGCTGGTGGCTTGGGTTTGCTCTCAATTTGTTAACAAGGTATTGCCTTGTATGCTAAATGAATCCTCAGGGATCTTGAGGGAAATGAAGCCTACAAATTCTCATTAGGAATTGTATTAGTTTAGGTGTGCCTTTTGGTTGGCCAACATAGAAATGATAGAATCTTTGCACTGTCCTTACTAGGAGGAATCCAATTGAAATTGAAGGGACTTTTTCATTAAAAGCGTTTGGAAATACTAGGAGGCTATTAAGCATTAGCTTCTCTAAGCGCAAAATGATTTTCACAATTGCCTTTTAATCAACTACCAATCTATTTGGTGGTCTCCTACTCTTTCTCGTTAAGACCCTCCACCAAGGTTAAAGTGCAATAGATTCATATCTTGAAAATTTTCAATTGAGGAATTATAACTCTTCCAAATATCATTCATAAAGCTACCAAAAATTTCCTTTCTTGACCAAAGGTTAAAAGAAAAATTAGGTTATCTAACTACGTTAAAGAGACGTTTTAGGCTATTATTAATGGCATTCATCCCCAATTGATTCATAAAATTGAGATCAAGTCATTCAAGCTTTGATGGAAGGATTTAAAATGGTGCCCTAGTACGCCATTTCATCATTGTAAGCCTTGCAAAGGATATTTGTGGCTTTCTCCTCATTTTCCTATGGTTGGCTAGCTAAACCATCATTGGCAACTTGGGTCATCTTTAGGAACTTGATATTGTAGATTCTAGGTTATCTCATCATGAACCTAAATTGGTTCTTTGCTTGGGGTATCATTTATCAAAGTTTTTCACTTGGTTCTCACTTAATGCATTTGGGAATTCCTAATACCCATTATCCATTTTCTGGACAATTACAAACTCTCAAGCATCTTTGTTGGTTCTCACCATAGCTCAAGAAGCTTGGAATTGGATTTATGATTTTTTAGGTCTTTTAGACCTACTCCCTTTTTAATGGAATATGGTTGTGTTAGGGGATTAACCTTGTCTTCCTTTCAATTATACCCAAAATTGGCATGCTTTTAGGGTGGATATTTTATTTAACATTTGGAAAGATAGAAATGTTGTTATTTTTCAAGATATTTTGTTGATATTCATTTCTCTATATGTACACTAAAGTTATAGTTTTCTCTAATACGCTTAAGCAAATTTATGTGCAAGTGGGCAAAGTTGCATTAGAGGTGGCCCATCTACAAGATCTTTTAGGTCACTCGAGCAATGCTCCCTACACTATTGCCAGAGTCTTGTCTCCCTCCTATTCTCCTCCTCGAGGATGCAAGTGAGGTTGCAAGCAATTTCCAAAAATAGATTGTGATTCCCAATACTATGGCTCTCAATTGTTGGGAAACATAGATAATGCTACCTATGGATGGTCCCAACCCTCATGACTTGCTTTTGTCTCTTCTCATAAGCACGATTGTCCTAGTTGGCCAAACATTGAAAGGTTTATTGGGTAGAGTTTTTTATTTCTCTGGTTTGTGCTCAACAACCTTTGGATGATAATTCCAAGGAAGAGGGTGAACCCATTGGTTGGGAGCTAGTTGCTAATAATCACATCCCAAGTGTTGTTTGAGGGGAACTTGATAATAAAGACCCCCCTCCTTTTGAAATTATATTAACCATATTTTTTAGACTTGATTTTTTGAATTATTTTCATCCCATTTAGACTTTATGAATGTACCTTTTAACCATCCAATTTTTTAATGTTATACTATTATCTTTTAATTTAATAAAAAAAAAAAAAACTTATTGATGAAAATATTAGAATAATATATATCACTTTTCTCCTTATAATTATGTAATCGAGGGTTAAAAATTCAATCGCCTTAAGGAAGACCTCGTTACCAAATTAGTATTACCAAATTAACTCCCCTACTCTTTAGGATTTTCCAGCCTAGTACGAACTTTGTGATTCCTTCTACAGTTCTACTAATATTTCTTGCCTTATGACAAATTTAGGGTTTCTGTTTTTTAAAGATTTCCCGCCATCAGACATCAATACGTTTCACTTCGAAGGAAATTCCCGCCATCAGATACTACTACACCAATCTTCTGTAGTTTTACAGATAATATCATCGCTCTCTTGTTTTGCGTCTCATGCTACAATCATGCCTGCCCAGGATGCATTCTACACACTGCCTGATTCTCTTATTTCTTTCATACTATCAAAAATCCCAATAAAAGACGCTGTCAAATGTTGTATTCTTTCCAAGAGGTGGAGGTTTCTCTACACTCAAATGCCTGAACTCACTTTCTCTCCATATCTTATTTTGGGGTCTGATTGCACTTCCCCTAATCCACTCATGTCAAGCGTTGAGAATATTATTTCCAACATCTTGCTTCTGCACTCAGGCAACCTGAAGGCCTTTCACCTCCACAACACTTGGATAGATCGTACCCATCGGCGACACTTCTCTGATGAAAATGTGTGTAAATGGGTAAGATATGCATCTTGGTGTAATATCCAACACCTCACTCTGAATGATCACAAGGTGATTGTAGCTGAGGTCCATGTTGCTTTAAGAGAAACCCCACCCCCTGCTCTCTTTTCATGTTCACGTCTGGTAACACTGTATCTGCGCGAGTACGTTCTCACCAGCTTCCCAATCGATTTCGTTGGATTCCCCCACCTCATTACTTGTCACCTCCGTGATGTTCACTTGACAGATGAGTCTTTAGACTCCTTGATTGCGCTCTGCCCTCTTCTCCAAACGCTTGAAATAATAGGATATGCTGGGCTAGGTAATGTCGTAATCCGTTCATCCACTATTGAACATTTGAGTGTGAATAGGTTAAAAACTCTATCTGTGAACTGCCCCAAACTCAAAATTTTGAAGGGGTACATGATTGAGGATTTGAGTGTGAATGGTGTAAGGTTTTATGAACTTTCTTATGCCGTCTTTCATCTTGAAATGCACAGTGGAGGTACTCTAAGGGAATTGAACATGCATTGCTCACAAGGACAAGGAAGCAGTTCAGGAGTTATTTCAGCGAGTAGATTTCTTCACATCATGGGCAACTTCCAGTCCTTGAAGATACTTGTCATATACATTCCCGATCCCTTTGAAAGGGGAGCAGAAATGGATCTTCCTCTACTCAACCTATTTCACAGGCTTCCAAACCTTAAGACGCTCTCTATATTGGGCTTCTTTGTTCAGGTATTTACACACTTCAGAACCTCAAGCCCTAGGGTTAAAAGTTATAAGTTGGTAGTTTAAGGTCATGCATTTTGAATATATATGAGTAAAAGATGAAAATGATTCTCTTTTAGCAAGTCATTAGAATTCACCTGAGCGTGAGAAAGGAACTCTTGGTTAAATTACTTATTCATAGCACTGCAATGCAGGAGTTAGCAAGAGATCCCATACCTGTTTGCCTCACCCCTCCACATCTTAACCTCAAGAAAATATGCGTAGAAATTCTTGAATTTGACCACAAAGAAGTTGCAGTAATAAGTTGCTTGCTTCAGAGAATGCCCTCTCTTGAAGCACTGGAAATTCAGTTGCCTGATGAATATGATGAGAGACAATGCTTGAAACTCTTTAAAGATCTTATGTATGTGAGGAGAGCATCCTTACTAGCAAGGATAATCGTACTGGTGCGTTCCAAGTAATAGGCTGAAAAAGTGGCCTTTCAACTGTATGACTGTGTCCTCTGTAATGCCCTGTTCATGGTAATTTATTCCATACTCTTTTTTGCTTTTATTCCAAAAGTTGTTTATGTAGGTTAAGCTCCATCTGCTTTTACTCGCACTATAGTCTCTTGATTTGTTATTGGGGAAAGACTAGCCCCTCTTGGAATGAAGAAAAATGATAGACACTAATATATTGTGCCCAAATGTGATGTTATTTCTTTTCGTCTAATGCTCACTCATTGAAACCACCACCATCACTTTCACAATACAATCACAACATTCGAACCGCAGGTTAGACGATTTTTTCCTCCATTTTTTTATTTTTTTACCTTTTGGCCAATGATTTTTTTCCTATTTCAAACTGCAAAATTGTTTAAAAAAAAGAAAAATTCCCATTTCAAACTGCAAAATTGCCCCAAAAAAATAAAATAAAAATGTTTAAAACCTGTAAAAAAGAAAATGTGAATAAAATCTCGCGGCTTTTCGTACGAAAAAAATTACCATGAGACCATAACTCGTTGCTTACTATTATGCTTTAGTAGATTTTTTCCGAGTGTCCCTAGATTGTTCGAAAGCACTTGTTTTAGGCTTTTAGCCATAGTAGCAAGGCAGCGAATTGTTAGATAAAATGCATTGGTAGATATGTATAAAAAATGTGGTAGCATAGGCAAGGCAGCGAACTGTTTGAAAAAATGCTTCAAAGAAATGCAGTTTCATGGTGATGGAATGCCACGATGAATGCCATGGCAAGCAAATTGCTATAGATTGTTATGGTATTCCATCATCACGAGATCACATTTCTTTGTGACAATTTTTCAACCAATTCATTGCCTTGTCTATGCTATTGATTACTATTATGTTTTGATGGATTTTTTTCCAAGCATTCATAGCTTGTTCAAAATCACTTGTTTTAGGCTTTTTTAGACATAAAATGCTTTGGTAGACATGTATGAAAAATATTGTAGCATAGACAAGGCAGTGAACTGTTTGAAAAAATGCCTCAAAGAAATGTGGTCTCATAGTGATGGAATGCCATGACAATCCATAGCAATTTGCTTGTCATGGCATTCCATCACCATGAGACCGTATTTCTTTAAGACACTTTTTTCAAACAGTTCATTGCTTTGTCTATGAAATTGCTTACCATTATGCTTTTATAGATTTTTTCCAAGCATCCATAGCTTGTTTGAAAGCACCTATCTTAGGCTTTTAGCCATAGTAGCAAGGCAATGAACTGCTTGATAAAATGCTTTGGTAGACATGCATGAAAAATGTGGTAGCATAGACAAGGCAGTGAACTGTTTGAAAAATAAGTAAAAGAACAAGGGTTTTTTTTTTTATCATTTTGAAAAACCAAAAGTATGTTATTTTTAAATATCAAACAATTAGAATATATATATATATATACTTTTTATTTTAAAAGACATTCATAAATCTTATGATTCAATAATTACAAATTAATATCAATTTTATATTTTATAAATATTGAATAATAAGATTCTATCAACATTTTTTAAAATAGAAAGATTTTATTTAATTAATAGGTTGTAATGGGTAATGAAAAATAAACTTAAAAAATTAATTTAGGCTAATTAAATGAAGTAAATTAGGTACAATTAATCTAGATTTATGTAAATGATAGTTGAGAGTGATAAAAAAGTGTATATCAATATTAATTTAGGAAATTAAATATGAGGAATTAAAATAATTGACTTTAGGAACAACATAAAATAAAACTTGATGCAATGTAAATTCAACTCATTTGTTAGGAAAGTATGAAATGTAATTGCAATTCTAATGTCTAAATTGGATCTCCCAACATCTTGGGTAATTAGATGCTCATGTAGGTGATTTTGGGATGTAAGTTTTTAAATATTTTCCTTGTAACTTGTAAATATTGGTTGTAATGGCATTGAAGGGGGAGATGGAGCATGTTGGTGGCAATTATGACTTGACTCCATTTATACCACTTTTCCAATCCTAAGCACTAGGAGTGGAGAATATTTGCATACAAGGATTATGGAGAGCAAAAATAGAGCACTACTTTTGGGGATTTTTGCCTACTCTACACAGGTCAAAGATGTTTGAAGAGTTACATTTTCTACTCATCGATCCATTGACTAGTCACATAGGGGCATTAGGTTTTTGTCATAAAATATTTTTAGGTGGTCATGGAATCCTATCGACTCTTCTTTATAAATTATATGCAATTGATAGAGGTTTCCAGGGTTATTACAAGTACATAAGCAATGTCATTTAACTGCTATTATGTCATGCCCTAAATTTGACCGAAGGGAAAATTCACAACCAACAATTTTGTTTTAAATTAACCACCGTAAGATGATCAACATACTAAAATGGTAGTGTGCTATGCACTAGGTGTTGACATTTCCACTCCTACGAGATGCAAACCTTAAGTCCCATTCTAAAATACAATTAGTAATCTTGGGCCAAGTCATGATATGCATGTCAAATAGTTTTTTAATGCAAAAGTATTATTCCAACCCCAAATAGATCCCTAGGTATAAAGTACTTGTCAAACAATTGTTAACTAATGTTGACATCACTCCTTGAAGAATTTTATATTATCATATTATTATTAATCTCATTTAAACATTAATAATGATAACATTATTATTTAATAATAAAAACCACATTAGTATTAATCTCAAATAAACCTCAATAATGATATTGTTGTTGAATCTATCCATCAATGGTGATGTTTTTGATAAAGGGAAAAATAGATTTTGAAGGGATCCGCAACCCTTATACAAAAAGAGCAAGACTACAGAAAAAGACAGCAAGTAGCCATAAAAAAGAATCAGCTCCACAACAAGACCAATCAAGATTTACAATTTACACTTTTCTTGTGGGAGCGGAGAATCATGTCGAAAGAAGGCTTAAAGGATTTAACTTTTTTTCCTTTAACTGTGATCCAACCTTCTTCCACTTGCGCCGCTTTACCATGCCAATAGATTTAATTAACCAACAATAAATTTGTGCTCAGTGCCAATTAATTATTAATAAAATATTATTACTAATAGTTAATTCCAATGAATCTTCTATTTAATTATATGACCAATAGACTTTTATTATTCTTGTATAACCATGAATTTAACATGGAGGATAGGGTCACTCTCTTTAAAAATATTACCACAAAATCACCGACAACTATTTATTGTTAATAATGGTAGTTTATATATTATATTTATCAATGCTTTAGGAATTACCAATATTATTGTTGAATTGTTAATTTTCTGGATTGAAACTGTGTATTTTTATGAATCAATGTTTAGGATCAAACTCCACGATCCATCATGAGGATAAAATGCATGCAACTAGAGAGAAGAAAAATAGAATGAGATAGCAGACTTAGGAGGATAAATAGGTGAGGGGGTTGATTGGGATAGAGGACACTAAACTAAGATTTGACCAAAAATTAAATAATAAAATAATAGGATGAAATGAGCACAAATCTTTAAAAATAAAAGAACTAAGAACTAAATAGGGAAAGCAAAAAGAATAGAGAAAAATAATTATGGAGCTAAATAATCATGGTATGTGGAAACTTGATGTTGTTAATATTATTGTTATTAAATTATCATTTAGACTTCCATACTAATGTCATTATTTGAATCAATAAACCTAGAATAAATAAACTACTATTTAATTGACAATCATTCAATTGATGAAACAACATTAGTGCTAGGAACTTATTTTGGTTCTCTTGTTGGAAATAAAATTCTAAATCACATTATTTTCAATAACTCAACTTAAGGAAAACAATATTATTGATTAATTCCTTCAGTCAGAAATTGCCGTGATAATTAACATCAGCATTAGTATATTTATTAGTATTTGTCTCAACAATATTATAAATAAATATTAATAGCTTAAGCCTGTGGCAATTGTAATTACCATGATCCTTACGTGTTGACAAAAAACATGTTGATGTAGCATCATATTTGATGATGTGGCCCTGCAACGAAAGCTATAAGAAGGGGACTTGTCAAATAAGCTGCTGGAAAAAATTGAGAATGATTTGAAATTTCCACATAGAATAATTAGAAATGCACAAGTTAGAGTGCTCAACTACTACAATTAGAGACTTAGCTGAGGGTAATGCTAAGAGTCACTAGATATTAATATCCTTTGCCATCGCTGAACCATTCTTAAATGCCCAAAATGTATTGTGGTGCTTGACGTGCAGCGACCAAAGGTGCCTCAGCAAATACAGGTGAAGCAGAATGAACAATGTATACGCCTGATTATCGGGGCGTTGTTTGATTTGTGCAGACAGTTTGAGCCAACTAATATGATGAAGATGGATTATGGCCGCCTACATAGCACCCCTATTGGCACAAACATTAAGAACGCAAGTGGCTATCTATCCAGGATGATAAAGTCGGCCCTTTTCATGGTGGAATACACGAAGGGTTGGTTAAACGAATTTCATGCTTCAAGGCAGATATCCTCACCCCTCCCTCCTTTAATGCTCAGATAGGGACATACAAAATGGCAACTCACCTCTTACTCGAGCATAGTGACCAGAGGGAAGTACCTACTCCCAAATTTGGAATTGGCCTTGGCAAGGACGACTCTGCTGCAGAGGACAGGTGAGGGTGAAAGTCCCAAATCGTCTGCCAATATCATTATTGCATTTATTACTACTGCTAAAATTCCTACTCCCAATGAATTTGGCAAATCAATAGAATCGGATCCATTAGCAAAATATAGGTTTATAGAGTACGCAAGGGCAATTAACAGCTTTTAAAGCTGGCGTATTGACCCGTCCTTGATAATGAATGTTCGGTTAAAATTAGTTGTACGGGTGGCTATAGCAGAGTGGTCGTTGTCACCTTAGATTTCCTTGATCTTTATGCCAGGACTTGAACACATGTCAATGAGGACGATAACCTATTTATTATGCATCAAGCAAGCAGACAGTAGTAAGTTTCACAAGTGGGCAATGTCTACGCAGTTTTGAGGGCTGCATAGACGATTCCCAATAAATGCACCATCTCTCGTCCTCTTTTCCTGTCGTGGCACCCATACCCGTGCCTTTTACTCTCCCTGACTTCCGTTCTATGATGTGACATTGTCATCTTTGAAATAATATCTCCAAAGCAGCTACTCCATCTAATTTTTCACTAGAGATAATTTATATTTACAATTTTTACAGTCTTCTGATTGCATGGGACAAGCAAAGATAGATTAGTAGGAGCAGCATTTCTCTCCACGGTCTTAGGTAATTGGAGGCAGATGCACTTCAAACTGTAGGTAATAATATTGATTTTTAATTTTTGAAAAATGACAATTAATAAATCATGTAATGAAGATTTTTTTAAAAAAAAGTCTCATTCAGTGGTTGAAGGTATGTACCCAAATTTTTCAAATTGATTATTTTTTTACAAGTTTTTGTGTATAAGCTGGACCTACAAATATCTCAATAATCTTGAATTCCCTTATCAATGATTTTTTTTTTACAAGTTTTTGTGTATAAGATCAACCTACAAATATCTCAATAATCTTGAATTCCCTTATCAAATATCACTTCACATCTTTCTCATCCACCTCCACTCAATTTTTCTTTTTTTTTCCTTGCCTTAATCATATAATTGTACCATCTCACATGCTATACCCTTACTCTTTTCTTCTTATTTTCATATTGACAGCCTAGCCTACCTCATGTTTTCCTTTATTTTTAGCCTCCTTTGAGAGTTTCTTTATTTTGGTAAGAGTTTCAAATTCTTACATCATCCACTATTTTAGTCACTTAAATAAGTAGAAGAGCAAGATTTATTTTTTAAACATCATTTTTAAAAACCAAAGATGCATTACAAGGTTAATTTTTAAATATCAAATAGTTTATATATGTATACACTTTTATTTTAAAAGACATTCATTGGAGCTTGATTCAATAATTAAAAATCAATAATAATTTTATATTTCAAAAATATTATATATTAATTTATAAAGTATAAAATGGTTATTGATTTTAATTATTGAATCATAAGATTCTATTAATATTTTTTTAAATGGAAAGATTTTATTTAATTAATAGGTTGTAATGGATAACAAAAAATAAACTTTACAAAAGCTGTTAATTAGATAAAGTAAATTAGGCACAATTAATCTAGGTTATGTAAATGATAAAAAATGTGTATTAATTTAAGAAATTAGATGTGAGGGATTAAAATAATTGACTTTGAGAACAACATAAAATAAAACTTGTTGCAATGTTAATTTAATTCACTATTTAGGAAAGTATGATATTTAGTTGCAATCTTAATGTCTAAACCTGGATCTACCAACATCTTGGAATGGGTATTTGGATGTTCATATAGGTAATTTTCCTTGTAACTTGTAAATATTGGTTGTAATGGTATTGAAAGGGGAGATGGAGCATGTCGGTGGCAAGTACTCTAGTAAATCTAGTTCGACCACCCCAAAAATTTCCTCTTTACAAAAGTGAGACATAGTATTGTGATTTCACTTGAGAGAGAGAGGAGGGTGGAAGAGAGATAGAGAGTAGAGAGGGAAGGAGAGGGCACACATGAGAGAGAGAGAGAGGGGGTGGTTCTTGAGCTCAAGGGATAGAGAGTCAGATAAAAGGATAGTGATAGTGAGAGAGAGAGAGGTCTAGAGTGTAAGGGATAAAAAATGAGTGAGATAGAGAGAGAAATATGATGCAACTTGTTGGTTACCGAAATTTGACCTCCTAATTATTGAAATTTGACTAAGTCCAAAAAATTATAAGATCTTCCAAAAACTAGAATTTGCATTATAACTCCAAGAGATCTAAAACCACTCTAAAACATCCTGAAACTATATACATGAAATATAACTTAGAGTATAATAAAGTAAATATCCATATGTAAATGTCAACTTATACTTAAATTTTTATTTTATGTATATATATAGTTTTACTAGTAGACAAAGACAAAGACAAAGACAAAAAAGGATAGAGTTCAACAAAATACATTATAAAAAGTCATGAATCGTGCATTTGGCGAGCACCAAATTTGGTACTTTCCAAGTGATGCACTTTGATTTTGTGAGTGCCAAATGGGTTGTGTTGGGAAATACCAATCCTTAAGCTCGCCAAAGGGTCATTTTAGGTAAAAAAAAGTGGCAACTTTTTTTGTGTCACAACTTTCTGCACTTACCCCTCCAAACGCACCAAATAATTCCATAAAGACACCATCCCACCCTTCATAATGCCTGAGAAATATATTTGTAGAGTCTAAGCTAATGTATTGTAAACTTGGTAGAATCAACTCAATTCAAAGGGTTAACTGGCTGAACAATCCACTTTACATTGCTTAAGACCACATTAAATAATCAACCCAAGGCTTATAAGCCTATGATGGTGCAACATTATATATGCCTTCATGGGATTAAAGCTACCTAAACTACCCTACTTAAGTTATTTTACTTGCTGGAAATTCATAGAATTGCAAAAAACTAAAAGCATAAACTAGAACTAGTTGCTATGGGTACCTACAATAAAGACTATAATTGAACTGCTACTAAGAAAATAATGTTGTATCAACTAAAAAATTAATAAAAACTAATTAATCAACTGAATTATCCTCTAGAGTGCTACTAATAATCATTACATGCATATTCACAAGCATTCATTCATAACAAGCAAGAAATGGAATTCCAATTAACTTTCATATGATTCATGAACAATGATAAACTAATAACAACTATTAATAGAAATAAATAACTGAAAGGTGAAGTAAAGAATAATACCTTGAGTGATTTGCTCAAGTAACTGGTCCCACTTTAACTTAACTCAATCTAACTAATAGATTCTACGCATCCCATAAGATTAACTCCATTCATTACATACTGTAAAAGATTACAAAAGATCTTTCCATAGATTGGACTCAATCACTTGGAATATTTTTCATGTCTTGAAACTTAAAGTAAATGGTAACATGAAAATGATAAAAAATCAACTAACTATCCTACGAATTCAACTAACAGTTATATACAAGCTGAAGGAATCATTATTGAAAACAACTAACATAAATCATTAAATCCACTCCCAGATAATAGAGCATAGAATTAAGACTTGAATTATTCAACCTATAACTGGAAAGGAAAGAGAATACTATCAGAACTAGAACTCTATAAAAATAGAATTGTATGAAAACATACAACCACTTGTCAAAATTCCACAACTGAAGGGGACCTCTTCTTCAACGTTTTATTAAACTGGTCATAATAACGCACACCCAATATTCATTAAGTGCCTTTGATCAATGATCACCACGTTTAACTTTTATCTTGGAGCTTCCCCTATTCCAATCTCCAGTCATTTCTTTTGCTATAGGTTCATCGCACAATTGTTGTGCTATAGTTCCTCTTTAGCTGCAAACAAGTTAATTCCACAAAACATGTACATGGCGATAACTATCACAATTAACTCATACAACATTCCATCAACATTCCATACATATGTTCATATAAACCATATGTATAATAACAATATATTATAACCATAATTCCATCATCATAATTAAGGTTCAAGTTTGCATAATGGATTAAAATGATAGCATAATGTAGGAATATTGTCTAGAGAATATGTTTAAAAATATCTTAAAATAGGTATAAAAACAACAAAACAAATCCATTATCTAGACCTATCACTCCCCCAACTAGATTTTTGCTTGTCCCCAAGAAAAAAATAGGGATCTTGATTGTACTGTTGAGCAATTTGTCTTAGGTCCATAACTGTGCTAACATCCTGAATCTACCTCAGAAAAAAACCTTGATGCTCTAAAAGCTGCCTCATCCTAGAATAGTTCTCGTTCTCTCACATTCATCACTTTTCTCCCCTGTCCAATGTGGGATTGGATAAAGAAGAATAGGTGGATGAAAAGTGAGTGGAATCCAATGAATTACCTTGTTAATATCGATTTCCATGTAATTATGTTCCCTTTGAAGCATATCAATGAAATTATGCATGGAATGTGGCTCTTTCTTCTACAACTCAGGTGTCAAACTGCTCCATCTATCTTGCACCTACTTATAACGTTGTTGTCCTCCTCCCACAACTAACATTTTTCATTATGTCATAGTCTGCCTTCCTGCGCTTCATGATTTTCTTACCTACTCCCTTATGTGTAAGAATTCTCATCCATTCATCAATTATTGCATCTGGATCCTTAGCCTCTCTTCTGGCTAGGGGTGCAATAGATTTTTCTTTCTCTTCATATTCTTCCATAATCTCACCTCTAAGCTGTTCATTCCTGTAGTACGAGGCAAGTACCTTGCTATGAAGACCCCCCATAAATATTAGAGGGTTCCATTCTATTTCATTAGGTATCACATAGTTGTGCAAATAAAATTCACACAATTGATCTTGGTCTTCAGGTGTGGAAGCAATAAAAACTTCAAGAAACTCGAAAGTTTGACTCATACCAATTAAATGCTTACTGACTAATCTATTGAACTGAAAACATAAAAACCTTTCATGTAAAAATAGTGCATAAGTTCAGGGTATGGACATCCATCAAGGGTAGAGGAATTTTTTCAGAAGATGTAGTTGAAACTGCCCTGGTTGACATGTATGCAAAATATGAAAGCATAGACAAGGCATTTGATTTGCTCCATTTCACAACCTTTTCCAACATCTTTCATGCCTATGCCGAAATGGGAGCTTTGGAAGAGGGAATGGACATCCATTGAAGCAAATGTTTGACATAATGCCTTAAAGAAATGTGGTTTCATGTCTTTGATAAAAAGGCTTCAAAAAAATTCAAGAAAATGAAATTTCCAGGTGTAAACCCTAATTCAAATCGTGTTTAAACTATCTAAATCACATGAAAACATAGAAAATGTTGTGGTGGACCTACCTGGGTATGTGGATACTTCACTCAAAGTCAAAGTGAGTTGGGCAGCTATCCAGGTGGTGTTGTGCATGGTCCTCACCAGGGTAACCACAGACCTAAACACGTCTCTACTAATTTTTCCAAATGAACTAACAACACTTTAGTTGTCAATCCTTAAACTGCTAAAAAGATTAAAATAATACCTTTGATTGAAGGTACTTTCAATCAAAGGTATTATTTTAATATTTTTCATGTCTTCCTATAAGACCTTCAATTGAAGGTTATCTTTGATTGGACATGGCCTTCAATCAAAGATAGTTTTGTGCTTTCCTTCGCTTGAAGAACCTTCATTCAAAGAAATACATTCAATTGAAGGTACTCTAGTAAATCTAGTTCGACCACCCCAAAAAATTCCTCTTCAATAAAAGTGAGACATAGTATTGTGATTTCACCTAAGAGAGAGAGGAGGGAGGGACAGAGGGAGGGAGATAGAGAGTAGAGAGGGAAGGAGAGGGCACACATGAGAGAGAGAGGGATAGTTCTTGATCTCAAGGGAGAGAGAGTCAAATAAAGAGATGGAGATAGTGAGAGGGAGAGAGATCTAGAGCATAAGAGAAAAAAATGAGTGAGATAGAGAGAGAGAAATATGATACAACTTGTTGGTTATTGAAATTTGACCTCTTGATTATTGAAATTTGACATGCTGATTATTGAAATTTGACTAAGTCCAAAAAATTATAAGATCTTCCGAAAACTAGAATTTGAATTATAACTCCAAGAGATCTGAAACCACTCTCAAACATCCTAAAACTATACACATGAAATATAACTTAGAGTATAAGAAAGTAAATATCCATATGTAAATGTCAACTTATACTTAAATGTTTATTTTGTGTATATAGTTTCATTGGTAGAGAAAGACAAAGACAAAGACAAAAGGAAAGAGTTCAACAAAATACATTGTAAAAATTCATGAATCACATTTGGCAAGCACCAAATTTGGTAATTTCCAAGTGATACACTTTGATTTGGTGAGCGCCAAATAGGTTGCGTTGGGAAATACCAATCCTTAAGCTCGCTAAAGGGTCATTTTAGGTAAAAAAGAGTGGTAACTTTTTTGTGTCACAACTTTGTGCACTTACCCCTCCAAAAGCACCAAATAATTCCATAAAGACACCATCCCACCCTTGATAATGCTTAAGAAATATATCTACTTCTACCTTACATAGCTTAAATTCATAAAGCATGAAGATATTGACCAACATTATTTCTATATGGTTCTAGGTCATTCAACTCTTGTTAGGGGAATTTGATCACCTAAAGTTTCATGAGGAAATACTCATTTCCCTCTAAGGGAGGAGCTTCCTCCATTATATATTAATAGATATTTGATTAATTCTAGGTTGTCCTCCATATAGAGTACATTTATATCTTTTTTATTGGTTTTTCTTCCCCTCATCCTCTAAGAATCAATATTAGCCTTCAAAATCTTAGTTGCAAATTGGCTAATACATCTTATATTTGTGGTTCATCACTCATCATCTTAATCAAAACCTAGTTCTACACTTATTTACTCTTCTTCCTCTAGTAGATCTACACCACAAAGTGTCTCATTAAAAGGAACAAATGAAAGACTATTACATACCTCCATAGTTTATAAAGGGTCTAATTCAATTGTAGAAGGTAATTGGACTAGGCCAAGAACCAATTTGTTGGTATTTTTGACCTTGATTCATTCCTATTTTTGAGGTTGATCCTTGGGGAAATAGTTTATGAAATGTGAGTGGTTACCACATTTTAGAAAAAATAATTTATTCTCTTCAACCTTAATTTATTGCACCCATTCTCCATTCAACACACATAAATTTAAGGTCTTTGAAATTTTAAGTCTTGTGACCATGCACAATCAAGAATATAGTCTTGAAATCTTCACCAATGATTCCTCATCAATTTCCACAAGTTCCTCAAGTCATAATTTCCAATAATGGAAGGCACATCCATCAACTGAAATTCCATTGGAAGGTTAAACAAGTGAATCCAAATTAGAGAATTTGTTGGTTCATTTTTTAGAGGGTTAAAATTTAGACACTATTTTTGAATAAATAAATGCACCTCACAAAGAATTCATCCATTTGTGTTTAATATATGACCTCTCATGTCTTTATATTCAAAGGTTGCAATGAGAAAACCTTTTGGGATGAAATGAATAATTGGCAATAGATGAACCAATTATCAACCACCCAATCTAGAAATGTTTGGCTCAGTAGGTTGGTTCCAATAAAGCAACAAATTAGTGTGTGATCACAAAGAAAATAATTTGCATCAACAACCATTGAAATATCAAGTATAATTTTGGCAAATGTAGAACTAGCCTCATCAATATTCTAAGAAACATATATAGTCCTATTTGGTGTGCATGAGGGTACAAATAAAAATCATTGGAAGTGAGCTATTATAGTAATATAGTAATAAATACTATTTATGTATTTTTTAAAAATATATAATTTATTATATTTATAAATTCATAATATTATATACAATATATGTATCTACCATGTATGTATGTATGTATGTATGTATGTATGTATGCATGTATGCATGCATGCATGTATGTATATGTATGTATGTAATTGTATGATGTTTCTTTTGAAATAAAAAGCAGCAAAACAAGGGTGTTGACCCATAATAACAAGGCACCAAAGGCCATCCATCGAAAGCACACTAACAGCCTAGTGACAACAGAAAGAATGCCATCACTCACAGTGCATCATCAAGACAAAAAGTAATGTATCAATGGAGATGGCAGTTTTATATTTGGTAAGTAATGCGAATAATTACATAAGATGGCAAGTAACAAAGGTAATTGCATGATGTTGATTATAAAGGTTTAGATTAATAATATGAATGAAGTTCCTTAGAATAAGTTTAAGGAAGCTATTTAGGAGTTATTTAATTTATAACTTGAATTTTTTTTTCATTTTATTTACTTAATACTTATTTTATAGTTTTAATTTTTGTTTTAAATCTATGTTGGTTATGTTAATAGTTTTTATGTATACTTCGGTGCTATTGTAGAACACCTCTTAGCTTGATTAGATTGCAAAATTATAAATTGTTGTAAATTAGACTATAAATGATTGTAAATTAGATTATAAATTATTGTAACTTATGTATTTATAAATTAAAGTACACAAATATATTCTAAATCATAAATTAAATTTAGATTAAACTGTAAATTATTAAGTTTTATTATAAATTTAAAAAAATAAATTATGAAATAAAGACTTTAAACTAAGTTAAATTACAAACATTGTCCCTTTCCTCCAAACGAAACGATGGCCTGAGCAATCACGTCATCGGCATGAATGGCGTGTCACGCCCGTGGAGCTTGCATGGTGCTATCGGCTACGTGGAGGGTGGTTGTTAAGGAAGAGGTTGCGGGTCAAGGCGTGGGAGGCAGGGGTGGCACCTGAGGTGGTTGGGTGGGGTTTTCTATTTGTTTGGCAGTGGAGGGTGTCGGGTGTGGAGGTATGGATGGGGCTCTCAAGAGCTTGGTGGTTGCAGGTGTGAAGTCGTCTCTGGGAAATGCTGCGGGTGTGCATGCACAAGGCATGGATTCCTCTTTTGTGGGTGAGAGCTTTAAGCTCAAGAAAGTGAATGGTTGTCTACCAAGGAGTCATGATCGTCCTGTTCTGGTTATTTCTCCAGAATCGGTGCATGAGGACTTCTCTTATTGGACTCAAAATGTTTTGATTTGTAAGTTTTTGGGAATCCGTGTTTCCCTCTCGGCTTTGGAGTCTTGGATGCGTCGTACCTGGCAGGTTGAGGGTGATTTTGATATTTTGGTGGCTGGGAATGGCTTTTTCTTGGTTGATTTTTCTTGCATTTCGGATCGTAATCGGGTTTTTGAGGGAGGCCCGAATTTTTTCAATCAGGTGGGTTTGTTCATGAAACCCTGGCATGGGGGTTTCAATGCTGCAGAGGATTTGCCTTCTCGGGTTCCGGTGTGGGTCCGCCTGCCATGGTTGCCCTTGGAATTCTGGAGAGAAGATATTTTGCAACGAATTGCTGCTCTGCTAGGGAAGCCGGTTGCCATTGCTCAGACTACTCTAGTTAAGAAGGTATTTTCTTTTACTTGCATCTGTGTTGAAATTGACCTAAATAATCCTTTGCCAGACTCTTTGGAAATTTGTATTGGCTCGGCTTCATGGATTCAACAGATAGATTATGAGTCCCTCCCCTTTCGATGTCGATTTTGTCATGAATATGGACACCTTCATCGCTAATGCCCTCGGGTCTCCAGATCGGCTGGGGCTTCTTCTCCTCCTCCTTCGGGGCCTTCAGTGGATAAGGGAGATAAAAGCAAGGTGCTTGTGGCTGAAGGGGGGCATGATAAGGATGGTTTCACTCTTGTCAAGCCAAAAGCTAAGGGGAGAGGTCAAAAGCGGCCCTTTAAGGACAAACAAACTAATCAAGGGTTTAATCGTTTTGAGGTCTTGGATAATCAGGCCTTGGAGGAGGGGATTCCTGTTGAGATGGTACCTGGGGCTATTAGTATGGATACAGGGCTGGAGCAGGCAGTTGTTGTTGAGAACCCTCCTCTTCCTTCAGAAAAAGAGAATTATGGGCTTTCAGATGTTGTTGCTGGCCTACAGGATGATATCATTTTAGCTGATTTAGCTAAGGAGGCTCTGTCCTCTGGTAAAGGTCGAGGGGTCTCTTATCTAGGGGTGCTACAACGCCCTCTCAAGAAGGGGCATTTTGAGGACTCCTCTAAAGTCGGTCGTAAAAAGGATGCAAATAAGATTAAATCTATTGGGGATTTGTTGGTTGAGTCTGGGTCTGTTAAGACCATTGGTACCCACTTTTCTCAACCTTCCTCATGATTATTCTTTTATGGAATGCAAGGGGGTTAAATAGCGCCTCCCGTCAGAAAGCTATTCAGGATATGATTGGGGCTCATTCTCTAGATATTTTTTGTGTTCAGGAGACTAAGCTTCAGGTGGACTTCATGCTTCAGTATGCTCCTCGTATTTGGTTCTCTGGTCAGTGTCAGTGTATTGGTTCTAAGGGAAGCTCTGGCGGTTTGGCTCTTTTTTGGGATCCTCGTAAGGTTGTTCCTCGCTGGTGGATTTCTAACCATTCCTCTATCTCGATGGTGGCTTCAGTTTTGGACTCTGGTGAGACTATTTTGGTTAGTAATGTTTATGCTCCAGTTGACTTCCAGGGTAAAGGCCAGCTTTGGGCCCATATTAGGTATGTTAGGTCCTGTGCACCTTACCTGCCATGGATCCTAGCTGGTGATTTCAATGTTGTCTTGTGTCTAGAGGAGAAAAGAGGGGGGCTGTCGAGACTGGGTCCTGCTTCTGATTTGTTCCAGGCTAATGTGGATTCACTTGCTCTTGTTGATGTTAAACCTACTAATGGCTTATTTACTTGGAATAATAGGTGGAGTGGGCTAGAGGCGATTTCTGAGCAGTTGGATAGGTTTCTTGTTTCTTGTTTTTGGGTTGGGGGCAGCCTGGTTATTGGCTCTGAGATTCTTGACTGGTGTGGCTCTGATCATTGGCCAATTAAGTTTTCAGCTTCTCTTTTTCCTAATCCAAAGAATCCTCCTTTCAAATTTCAGCTTATGTGGCTCTGTGATTCTTCTTTGTATAATCTTGTTGAGCAGTGGTGGCTGGATGGAGCCCCGACATATGGCTTGGCTATGTACTCTTTTGTTAAGAAGCTGCAAAGTGTCAAGTATCATCTTAAGCG
>VDFB02022609.1:0-13204 GCA_007258455.2 Sequoia sempervirens | reverse complement strand
AGGAACTTTGCAAAGGCCAAATGTGAATTAAATCCAAATGTTGTTCTAGCCGCACAATTGGTCCTATGATCCAAGGGTACGATATAACAGAGCTGTCATTTACAGAAGTTGTTTTGACTAAAACTCTGCTCTTTTCGTAGACATTATTTTAAATATTTGACTGTATATTTCATTCAAAAAAAGCTAAATGATGTTTATGGCGGCTGAGAGTAATATAAAGGCATTAAAAGTACAAAAGAAGTCCTCTTTTGGAAGGAAGAACAAATTCCATATATATCTATTGATGGTGGTCAAAGCTTTTGGCTGCACAATTGGAGATTTTGATAACTACTCGATTATCATATAGGCTATATATGCAATTTAATTTCTTTTGATGGATTGATGTTCAAAATATAGTATATCAATTTTATAAATATTTTTGTTGGGGAATTTGTTTGTAAGGTCTCTTAATTGGTTTTGATCAAATAAGTAAATATTATTTAAAAATTAATTAATCATACAAAGTTTAGTAACCTTATAAAGTTATTGGATTCTTAGTTGTGTACAATTTGTAACCATACATTATAGCAAATTGGATATATATAGTCCTAGTGACTCGTCAAATCTTTGTGATGGATTTTTCCTTGAAGAAAGAAAGTTGTCTCCTATGAAGGTTTATGTTCAACACTTGCCTCCACTATAATTCCTTAACCCAATTAGATGACTTAGGTTATGATGTAAACCACCGTAGACAGACAAAGTCACAATGGATGTACAATCCACTAAAACATAAAAAAGGTTTTGACTCTACAAGTTGGGGTTTTTTGATTAACTAGATAACTACTTCCATTAGGAGTTTTATGTCTCTTAATTATGGAAGGGTTTATCATTTGAAAAATAATAAACAATATAAATCTCATTTTCATTGAGTAAACAATAATTACAAATTATCCTTCAATGAAGATATATTTAAATAACTAAAATCAACACACAATCTTATATCTACATTATTTTTCCTTATTGGCACCAAATTACAGACCCATGTGGAATGTCTAATTGGATTTATAATTCCACCCTCTAAGATTCATTAATTCCTACTGCATCTTTGGTGCCAACATTAGGTTAATTGGTCAGTGCTTTTGTTTGAAAGGTTTAGCATCAAGCTTCAAAGGAATCTCATGCTAGAAAAAATCCTTCCTATAAGATTTTAGGTCACCATAAGACCATGCAAAGAAATTTCTGTACTTTCTTAACAAGGCTATAAGAATAAGTCTAATCTTGGTATCCAACTTCTTCCCAATATAAACTTTCTTAAGAAAATTCTTTGTGCCTAGATTGATTTTTTCCAAATCATTTTCATGGACAAGGTTTGACCTAGCTACATATATTTCTAAAGTATTAAAAGCTCTTTAAGGCAAGTAACCATTTTGGGATATTATTAGTTAAGTTAGTTGAATAACTTCATTCCCAAGCATATTTTCTTTTCCATCCAAAATTTTCACAAGATTATAAAAATCTATCTCTTGAAATTATGGTACTCTTCAACACAATGCAAAATTTTGAACAAATCATAATCATCAATAAAAAGAATCAAGTTACATACATTGCCAGGTTTTGTTGGACTATTTAAATTTTAATGGTGGAGATACTAACAAAAGTTATATCATTAGGCCATACTACAATATTGGCTAAAAAATCAACCATAACATTGTTTGAACTTTTAATCGATTCTATAGAAAATGCATCAAACATCTCTAGAGCATCACATATTGTGGATTTGTATTGTTCCAATATTTTATTCTTCGAAACATATTTTTATCTTACCTGGGACTCTATTGATTCTAAGTCTTCGAAAAGTCTTAATTGAGAGGAAGCATTGGCTGGACTATGCAGACAGATTAAAAAAATTCATAGCTCACATTAATCTGTTACATTCAAGGCCATTCTTGTCACATCCATAATACATGAAACCATAACTAGGTCCAAAATCTATAGAAAATTATAACCACAACATATTTTTTTAATCTCCCTAGTCTCACAATAGTTAAGCTCCTTTTCTAAAGGGTGGAGAGATAATAATACAATCTAAACTTTGTAAAATAACCATTCGTCTTATAGTATCCTATATAAAACCAAAGAGAAAATACACATAGAACTAATATCTAAATTTCTTACAGGAATAGCAATAAAGCAAGCTTCTTCCGTGGATTGTTCAGAATACATCAAATTCGTTCATCATAGAAATATGGGAACTAATACCAACTGGCGTCTCCAAGGTTTTCCTGTGTGTCAAACATTTGATGGTTATAAACATCAGAAATCGCCTTCTTCTGCTAAATTTTGGACGTAGAAACACCATCTGCTCTAATAGCAAGCATTTGATGAGTAATTGGATACTGCGGGCTACTATTGAGAAATGAGCCAAATTTTAATTGACCCTCAAACTTGGGTATTTTCACTTGACTGTCATAGCGATCCTTATTCGGTCTTTTAGAATTAGATGATGACGAATAATCGTACGTAGCGGATTTGGTTGATGGCCTCCTCTTTCCAATGAGGGATTGCACAATAGCAAAGAATTCTGATTCGCTTGCTATAACCATTGTAGGGTTTCCAATATGAACCACTTTCACTGCTTTATCTTTAGACTTACAAGATGTCTCTGGTGATGATTTTAGCTGTTGTGTAGTCTTTTATGCCATGGTCTGCCTGCTAATCTATATGATACAATTTCATATCTCCAAATTATGGAAGATTGTTAGTAAGAGTGAGGGGTGCCTTTATTAAAGGCACTTTCCAGGAATATGTTGGAAGAATTGGTTTTCTCGTGCACTGGATTGCTAAAAGATGCCAAAAAGTCACTAGAAACGAGGGACAAGATGTGGGGAAGAAGGAAAAAGACTACTAACCAAAAGTACAAATTTATTTATTTTTTGTTATTTGAAAGCCAGATTAGACTTATTTGAATACGAGGCATAAATAAGGCACAGGGTATTTTCGCTCTGATATTTTTCTAGCATGAGTATGGTTGAGAGTTGTACTGACATGAAGGACGAGCTTTAGGCTGCCATAATCATGCTTACATGTACTAGGACTTTTGCAAAGGCCAAATGTGAATTAAATCCAAATGTTGTTCTAGCCGCACAATTGGTCCTATGATCCAAGGGTACGATATAACAGAGCTGTCATTTACGGAAGTTGTTTTGACTAAAACTCTGCTCTTTTCGTAGACCTTATTTTAAATCTTTGACTGTATAATTCATTCAAAAAAACCTAAATGATGTTCATAGCGGCTGAGAGTAATATAAAGGCATTCAAAGTACAAAAGGTCCTCTTTTGTGGAAGGAAGAACAAATTTCCATATATATCTATTCAGTAATTGGTCAAAGCTTTTGACTGCACAATTGGAGGATTTTGATAACTGTCAGTATCATATATATTTATATATGCAAATTTAATTTCTTTTTGATCGATTGATGTTCAAAATATAGTATATCAATTTTATAAATATTTTTGTTGAAATTTGTTTGTACGTCTCTTAATTGGTTTGATGAAAGAAGTAAATATTTAAAAAATTAATTAATCATACAAAGTTTAGTAACCTTATAAAGTTATTATATTCTTAGTTGTGTACAATTTGTAACCATATATTATAGCAAATTGGATATATATAGTCCTAGTGACTCATCAAATCTTTGTGACGGATTTTTCCTTGAAGAAAGAAAGTTGTTTCCTATGAAGGTTTATGTTCAACACTTGCCTCCACTATAATTCCTTAACCCACTTAGATGACTTAGGCAATGATGTAAACCACTGTAGACAGACAAAGTCACAATGGATGTACAATCCACTAAAACATAAAAAAGGTTTTGACTCTACAAGTTGGGGTTTTTTGATTAACTAGATAACTACTTCCATTAGGAGTTTTATGTCTCTTAATTATGGAAGGGTTTATCATTTGAAAAATAATAAACAATATAAATCTCATTTTCATTGACTAAACAATAATTACAAATTATCCTTCAATGAAGATATATTTAAATAACTAAAATCAACACACAATCTTATATCTACATTATTTTTCCTTATTGGCACCAAATTACAGACCCATGTGGAATGTCTAATTGGATTTATAATTCCACCCTCTAAGATTCATTAATTCCTACTGCATCTTTGGTGCCAACATTAGGTTAATTGGTCAGTGCTTTTGTTTGAAAGGTTTAGCATCAAGCTTCAAAGGAATCTCATGCTAGAACAAATCCTTCCTATAAGATTTTAGGTCACCATAAGACCATGCAAAGAAATTTGTGTACTTTCTTAGCAAGGCTATAAGAATAAGTCTAATCTTGGTATCCAACTTCTTCCCAATATAAACTTTCTTAAGAAAATTCTTTGTGCCTAGATTGATTTTTTCCAAATCATTTTCATGGACAAGGTTTGACCTAGCTACATATATTTCTAAAGTATTAAAAGCTCTTTAAGGCAAGTAACCATTTTGGGATATTATTAGTTAAGTTAGTTGAATAACTTCATTCCCAAGCATATTTTCTTTTCCATCCAAAATTTTCACAAGATTATAAAAATCTATCTCTTGAAATTATGGTACTCTTCAACACAATGCAAAATTTTGAACAAATCCTAATCATCAATAAAAAGAATCAAGTTACATACATTGTCAGGTATTGTTGGACTATTTCAAATTTTAATGGTGGAGATACTAACAAAAGTTATATCATCAGGCCATACTACAATATTGGCTAAAAAATCAACCGTAACATTGTTTGAACTTTTAATCGATTCTATAGAAAATGCATCAAACATCTCTAGAGCATCACATATTGTAGATTTGTATTGTTTCAATATTTTATTCTTCGAAACATATTTTTATCTTACTTGGGACTCTATTGATTCTAAGTCTTCGAAAAGTCTTAATTGAGAGGAAGCATTGGCTGGACTATGCAGACAGATTCAAAAAATTCATAGCTCACATTAATCTGTTACATTCAAGGCCATTCTTGTCACATCCATGTTGCATGAAACCATAACTGGGTCCAAAATCTACAGAAAATTAGAACCACAACATATTTTTTTAATCTCCCTAGTCTCACAATAGTTAAGCTCCTTTTCTAAAGGGTGGAGAGATAATAATACAATCTAAACTTTGTAAAATAAGCATTCGTCTTATAGTATCCTATATAAAACCAAAGAGAAAATACGCATAGAACTAATATCTAAATTTCTTACAGGAATAGCAATAAAGCAAGCTTCTTCCGTGGATTGTTCAGAATACATCAAATTCGTTCATCATAGAAATATGGGAACTAATACCAACTAGCGTCTCCAAGGTTTTCCTGTCTGTCAAACATTTGATGGTTATAAACATCAGAAATCGCCTTCTTCTGCTGAATTTCAGACGTAGAAACACCATCTGTTCTAATAGCAGGCATTTGATGAGTAATTGGATGCTGCGGGCTACTATTGAGAATTGAGCCAAATTTTAATTGACCCTCAAACTTGGGTATTTTCACTTGACTGTCATAGCGATCCTTATTCGGTCTTTTAGAGGTAGATGATGATGAATAATCGTAAGTAGCGGATTTGGTTGATGGCCTCTTCTTTCCAGTGAGGGATTGCACAATAGCAGAGAATTCGGATTCGCTTGCTATAACCATTGTAGGGTTTCCAATATGAACCACCTTCACTGCTTTATCTTTAGACTTACAGGATGTCTCTGGTGATGATTTTAGCTGTTGTGTAGTCTTTTCTGCCATGGTCTGCCTGCTAATCTATATGATACAATTTCAGATCTCCAAATTATGGAAGATTGTTAATAAGAGTGAGGGGTGCCTTTATTAAAGGCACTTTCCAGGAATATGTTGGAAGAATTGGTTTTTTCGTCGACTGGATTGCTGAAAGATGCCGAAAAGTCACTGGAAACGAGGGACAAGATGTGGGGAAGCAGGAAATAGACTACTAACCAGAAGTACAAATTTATTTATTTTTTATTATTTTAAAGCCAGATTAGACTTATTTGAATACGAGGCATAAATAAGGCACAGGGTATTTTGGCTCCAATATTTTTCTAGCATAAGTATGTTGAGAGTTGTACTGACATGAAGGACGTGCTTTAGGCTACCATAAGCATGCTTACATGTACTAGGAACTTTGCAAAGGCCAAATGTGAATTAAATCCAAATGTTGTTTTAGCCACCCAATTGGTCCTATGATCCAAAGGGTACGATATAACAGAGCTGTCATTTACGGAAGTTATTTTGACTAAAACTCTGCTCTTTTCGTAGACCTTACTTTAAATATTTGACTGTATAATTCATTCAAAAAAAGCTAAATGATGTTCATGGCGGCTGAGAGTAATATAAAGGCATTAAAAGTACAAAAAGGTCCTCTTTTGTGGAAGGAAGAACAAATTTCCATATATATCTATTCAGTAATTGGTCAAAGCTTTTGACTGGACAATTGGAGGATTTTGATAACTGTCAGTATCATATATATTTATATATGCAAATTTAATTTCTTTTTGATCGATTGATGTTCAAAATATAGTATATCAATTTTATAAATATTTTTGTTGAAATTTGTTTGTACGTCTCTTAATTGGTTTGATGAAAGAAGTTAATATTTAAAAAATTAATTAATCATACAAAGTTTAGTAACCTTATAAAGTTATTAGATTCTTAGTTGTGTACAATTTGTAACCATATATTATAGCAAATTGGATATATATAGTCCTAGTGACTCATCAAATCTTTGTGACGGATTTTTCCTTGAAGAAAGAAAGTTGTTTCCTATGAAGGTTTATGTTCAACACTTGCCTCCACTATAATTCCTTAACCCACTTAGATGACTTAGGCAATGATGTAAACCAGTGTAGACAGACAAAGTCACAATGGATGTACAATCCACTAAAACATAAAAAGGTTTTGACTCTACAAGTTTTACGTCCTGGGAATGATTGTTTTACTTAAAGTCGCCCAAATTTCCAAATTTCCAAATCTGAAAGGTTCAGATTCAATCCAAATAGCCTGGAATCCATTCCATAGAGCTCGGAGTGCATGTACACCGTTCCACACAACATTTCTTACAAGGAAATTGGCGCAACTTTAACCCGTACCAAGAAAATGCCAAAGCACGGAGGAGACGGCTGCCAAACGTGTCTTTCAAGCACTTATCAATATTTCCAGAGTTTTCCGTGCATGACTGGCCTTTAACCTACATTTAACTCGGTCAAAGTAGTACTTTTTCAGACATGTGCAAGATCGTACTGTCTATGTAGCCAACAGGCTGTACATTTGACTGGATTTATTAATTAATTGAAAATAAAATTTGGGTTCATTTTCTATTTTCGATTAATTTATAAATATAGTCAAATGTTCAGTTTGTTGGCTGTATAGATGTTGTGGTGCAAGTTAGATTGTTTGACTGACATCTATTCAATCTAAAATGTTAAAAGATTAGTTTATGTATGGTAAGAAGGTGCAATGGTTGTCTTAGTATAAAATTCTATGTAAATTAAAATGTTGAGGAGGTGTAATGTTGTCTCCAACATTTGAAAAATGATTGTATTACATGTTTGTTTATATTCGATTAAAGGGAAGATTTGTAACAATTTCAAAATTGAGGTATTTGTAAGCATAATTTCTTTTGCTTATATCAAATGAGCCTTGAATGAGCTTTTTGCTTGTTCATTTCTTTCATTCGTACACATTGAAAAAAAAGGCTAGTATATCTATATCATAAATGCATGGTTGATCTTATATGAAAGGAATATATCGTAGAAAATATAAAGTTTGTGCTAAGTAAAGGAATTAAAGATAAAAAAATATAATATTGGTAACATGGAAAAAACACTCGATGCATTAATATAAATTTGTCAAGCATGCACCTATACAACATGAAGTTGTGAATATATTATGTTAGAATTTAGTTTTGAAAAGCATATACTATGAAGATGGTAATGAGGATAATAAATTAAAAGTTTATGTGCAAAAGATTGCATTGAAATTTACACATTCAAACTCATTATGATGGGAGTATATGTAGCTGACTCTTTTTTTCCTTGATTACTGTGTATGGATTTCCTTGCATTCTTGAATATTGATTGAATGAGAATGGTGGTTCTCTCTAAAGCCCCCTTAGTAATTTAACTCTAGATATAGCTATAAAAGTTAAGTCCTGTCTTTTAACTTTTCTAATATCAATTGTTGTCTTGTTGAGTGTTAATCTTTGAAATTTATGCATAGTAGTTTCCCATGCCATGGATAGTTGTATTTATCTACAATTACTCAGTGATATTGGTGTTATAGGTATAATTTTTGGGTCATTTTGGTTTCATGGTGGGCCATTGTAATTATCAAATAATACCATTACATATTGTGGACACGAAAAAAGTAACCGTTCTACTTTTTCTCATGTTCAGGCCCTCAGAGTGGATTTTGGCTTGATTTTGGCTAGATTTAATGTTGCAATGTGGTCAACACATTCACATTAGGTCTTGGACCCCTGTGAATCATTAAAAGTTATAGGTTTTCTTGTAAAGGTGTCATGAAATGTTGTAACCCACTTTCACACTTTTCTAGGACCCTTTCATCATAATTCACCTAAATAACTCCCTTTTATCACTGACCAAGTCTTATTTCAAAGTGTTGTGAAGTGTTGTAACCCACTTTCATGCTTTTCTAGACTTGTCATCATTAATTCAACCCTTTCTCATGTTTAAATGATCCCTTAATACACTTTCCAACCCCTCTTAAGTGTTTTTTTTAATGATATTACTGTTGACAACATTGAATGCCCTGTAATTCCCAACACCCACTTAATTTGCTTAAGTGGGACTAAGTCGTCAATAGGGGTGACTTAGTCCTTCTTGGCACAAACCTCAAAATTATTTCAAATTTCTGATGAGATTTCATTCTCTAACCCTTCAAGTCAGCCTGTGATGTGTTATTTTCGGGAAATTTAGTAAGGAAAAGTATAAAGAAGGGTTTTTTCCTAAAGAAGGGGTTTTCCCCTTATTTTTCATCTCCTACAATATCTTAATCTATTTCACTCATTAAGCATTAAATATTTCAACCATTCAAACACTCTAAGCATAATCAAGTCATCCATTGGAGCATTTCATTGTATATCTTTAGATTTGTAGATCAAGGGTTTGGTAAGTCTATGACAGTGCATGTTTATTTATCATTCTCTTCATATTTCATTTCATTATCTAGGTTTTGATTACCAAAGTGGGATTTGACCAAGGAAAATCCCTATACTCTAACCCTTAACCATTTTCCCCTCTTTGCACATGTGTTTGTAGACTTTGTAGCCATATTATCCAAAGAAATAGGTGTTGAAAAGTGATCAACATGTCATAAAAGCTATTAAAGTCAAAATAACCCTACTTCAAGCTTGGTAACACTTTTTATCTAATTTTCTACAAAATCAAGACTGGACACCTATAAGAAAAGAAAACACAAACCTGAAGCTACAAGATCCTATTCTAAGATTCATGGAATCTGTAGGTGGACTAAGTTGCCACCAGTGATGAAATAGTCCCACTACTAGGATTGAAAAGTAGTTTATGCATTTTTGGATACCCATTTCGCAGATTCCTATTTCAACAAGTTTTCCCCCAAAACTAGGACTAAGTCACCCATCTTGGCGTAAGTGTCCCAGTCAACATTTTTAGCCAATTTTTTTTGGATTCCAGAATCTCTCTACATTAGATCTTAGATTCCAAGTTCACCTCTCCAATTATGTTTAGTTATTTCATCATTTATTTGTATTTTTAGGTGTTTTTGCATAGTACAATATGTTTTTTGACACTTCAAATTTATTAGGTTTTGCATCATTGAATCATTTTATTTTTAGATTAGTGCAATAGTACATCATAATTAGATACTTTACATCTCATTTACATTAATTTTGAGTGGATACATTTGCATTTTGGATCCCAATTCTTTCTCCTTTTAGGTGAAATACCCTAGAAGGAGCTTAAAGTAGTTGGGCAATCCAAAATCATTGTCCATAGATTCAAAGGTAAATTAGGTAGTTTAAAGCCAAATTTTTACACAATATTTGGTGCATATCCAAGATACCCATTGACAAGCCCTAATTGAACCCAAAATTTGGTTCTTAATATGATTTGTTTACCCCTACATAGCAAGAGTTCTTATGGAAGCTATTCAACATCATTATCAATGCGATTTTATGTATATTTTTATTGCAATGCTAAGTGCAATAGGAAGATTTATTATTTTGAACAGTTTTTTGTTGTGAATCCTCACTAAACTATTTATAGAAAATAGGTGCATTAACTAGTCAAAATTTTTGTGTTCATTGATCAATAATAATCTATTTTTTGTATTTATTAGTTGTTTCCAATCTTATTCAGCTAGTTTTGTATTATGCATTCTCTGTAATATTTAGTGAACGCCAATTTGAGTTTGACTATCACCATATTGATAGAAAACTATTTGTAATGTAACAATTTTATCATTAATTGTTCACATTGATAGGTTTTTTCATAAGATATTGTAGTCTAGCAAATTCATCTACAAAGAATGATAGATTTGACATCAAAGCATAGGTTTTGTTGGTAGAGGAAAGCTTCACACAATCTATTATCTATAATTATTAGTAACTTTGGTCCTATGATGCTCATCTCATTGACATTGAGGTATTTCATATGCTTCATGTCTTCTTGAAACACTATTAGTGATTTCCCCTTTTCCCCTTTAATGGTCATATTTATTTTATTAGAATCTTAAGGGTTAAATATGTAATTCTGGTGTGTATATTAAATGCAACAATTCATATGGGAGCAATGAGGATGATTATATTATGTCTTTGTGATGATAACATTTAGATTGTATTCATGATGCAATGAATTAGAGAGGATTTTATTGTAATTTCATCATCCCTTGAATGATCATATACAAGGGTTTCTTGAAGGAATTATCATTATAGTGTTCTTTAATAATGACCAATTTTAGATCTTGTTTAGGAGATAGTGGACATGGTGTATTGTTCAACTCTAATGTGGATTTTCCATCTTGTTGGGAAATCTCATTTGTTCTTATGAAATTTTGTATAGTGGAAATATAGTATGTTCATACCATTTCTTGATATTTTCAAAATCGTGTGTATTAATAATTTCAAGGAAATTTATATTTCCACCAAGTTGGCAAGGCCTATTTGTGATAATTGACCTTTTTTTATAGATCAATAATGACTCAAACCTAGGACTTTCTATTTTCTATTAGAGCGCGTTGCCACTAAGTTACTACTTGATTTTTGGCCAATCCATCTTTGGTCTAGGTGTGACTTATATTTAAAACCCCCTTAAGCCACTCTATATATGCTTGGGATCCTACCCTAGATTTGACACTATGTTGAGCTTTTAATAAATTTGTTAGGACTCAAACCTAAGAAATTCCATTTGTTTCTAAAATGCTCTACCATTGAGCCACTCAACCCTTTGTGGCTAGTCCATCTTTGGTTTAGGTGTGGCTTATTTCCAATTGTACAAACTCCTATTCATTCATTTTTATTGTATTTATTATATCTATTTGATTATCAATGTCCTCATCCTTTTCATGGTTAACCTTTGTATCAATAATGTGGTGATCATACCACTCATAGTATTCATCTATATCCATTTATTTCACATTTGCAAAAATATCATCTTCAATGAGACCTATATATTTGGAAATATCTTGAAAATTCTTGCATAGATGTAGGAAAATCCTCAAAAAAATTCAAATTTTTTTGAATCCTCATTTGGAATAGTATATAATTGTGGAAAGACATTGACAATTGGGTAAAAGCACAAAGTTGTGTCACACTTTCAACCAACTTATCAACACAACTGAATTTAAGTATTTCTAATTAAAAATCAATTTTGGTCAAACATATGATCCAAAAAGATTCATTCTAGCTAAGCTAGATACTTCCACAACTTTTTCAACTAAAATTGTTCACTAAAAATATATGAAGCGTCACTTTGAGTCCAATTTACCAAAAAAACAAAATTATTTAATTTTTTTGAACTTTCAATAACCCCTACTAATGTAAATAACATTTTTAAAAATATGGAAATACCCTTTTGTAGATCCATAAGTGTAGTTTTCAAAAAAATATTTATTTTAATAGTTTAATTATTATTTATTATTTATTTTTTATTTTTACTAAAAGTAGGTTATCAACAAAAATATTAGGTTGATTACCATGCAAGCAAAAATACTAAAACTTATTAAAAAAATTGAAAAAAAAATGGCGCACTAGATAAAAGAATCTATTTTAAGATGGTATATATTTTTTTCCATTTTAGATTAATATTTAATATGAAATTTGACATCCCATGGAAACAACTGTTTTTCGATTCATGCACATTTTAATATTTATTTAAAAATATATATTTATCAAAATTGAAAAAAAAATCCATGAAAAAAAGTTTCAAGTTATAAATATACACAAAAAATTGAATGAAAAAAAAATTACTATAAAATTTTTTACGTCTTATGCAACTTCATTTTTCAACATTTTATCAACAACTAAATTATAGTGTTAATTTATTAAAGCCTAGTATAAAATAATTTTTTATTTTTAAAAAAAAAATGCAAACATAAAATATACTAAAAAATACGTAAATGCCACTTTTTAGTGATTCAAGTTTAAAAGTTGGATCAATGTTGGTCATTTCCTTTATAAAGTGTGACACAACTTTGTGCAATAATATAATTTTCTTTTGTTTCCTATATTTTCATCTCAATATGGCATTTCATGTATGAATGTAGATAACTCAATTGTAATGTATTTTCATCTAAATTTCTTTTGATTTTATTGCATTCTTTTTCTAAACATTTAATGTCATAAATGAATGATGGTAGCTAACAAGTAGTATTTTTTAGCATATGGCATGTGTTTCTTACACACCTATATCATAGTCCACAACAATATTTGTCATGGAGTTTTTATATGTTGCTAGAGCTTGATCCTCTAATAGTTGATTTAAACATATCCTTCTTAGCATATAAATATATATCTATATTTTAATTTCTTCTATAGATGCATATTTTGAAATTTATTTAAGAATGTGCATATTTGAAATGATAGATTGGAAATCCATATTAGCTCTCAATATTGAAATCATATCCTGATTTTGTATATTCAACCTATCATAATTCTATGTAGGGGCATATATTTTGTTTCTAGGTCCATA
>VDFB02022608.1:0-35439 GCA_007258455.2 Sequoia sempervirens | reverse complement strand
TTGAGGTATTATGTTAGAGAGGGAGGAATGGAGGGAGAGATGGAGGGAGAAGTGAGATAGAGAGAAGGAGATAAGAGGAGGGAGGGAAAAATATATATGAGGGTTGAGGATCCAATGTTTAAGTTAGAGGGTTGATAATTGAGGTAATAGGGTTGAGTTCCTATAGGGTTGATGGTTTAGGGTAGAGAGAGAGGAGAGGGTTTCTATGGGTTGGCTGGGTAGAGGAGAGAAATAGAGGAGCAAGGGAGCATGGTGAGGAGAGACTTGAGAGAGAGAGAGGGTTGAGGGTTTAGGGTCGAGCGTAGAGGGTAGAGGGTAGATGGTTTAAGGGTTAAGGGTAGAGGGTAGAGGGTTTAGGGTTTAAGGGTTGATGGTTGAGGGTTGAGGGATTAGGGTTGAGGGTATAGGGTTGATGGATTAGGGTTTGGGTATTAGAGTTTAGGGTGGAGGGTAGAGGGTAGAGGGTTTAAATGTTGAGGGTTGAGGGTTAAGGGTTTAGGGTTGAGTGTTTAAGGGTTTAAAGGTTGAGGGTATAGATTTTATGGATTAGGGTAGAGACGGAGGAATGGATGGAGGGAGACATGAGATATATAGAGAGAGAGAAGGTTGATGGTTTAGGGTTGAGGGTAGAGGGTTAAGGGTTAAGGGTTAAGGGTAGATGGTAGACGGTTTAAGGTTTTACGGTTTACAATTTACAATTTACGATTTACAGTTTAGGGGTAGATGGTTTAAGGGTTTAGGGGTTAATGGTAGAGGATAGAGGTTTGAGGGTTGAGGGTTGAGAGTTTTAGGGTTTAAGGGTAGAGAGAGACAGAGGGTTGAGGGTTTAGGTTTGAGGGAGGGTTTAGGTTTGAGGGTTAAGGGTGGAGGGTATATGGTTTAAGGGTTTAGGGTTTAAGGGTTATGGGTAGAGGGTTTAGGGTTTAGGAATGCCACATTTCAAGGGTAGAGGGTGTAGGGTTGGAGAGAGAAGGGGGCTGATGGTTTATAGTTGAGGGTAGAGGGTAGAGGCTAAGGGTAGAGGGTAGAGTGTAGAGGGTTTATGCCTAGGGTTTAGGGTTTAAGGGTATATATGGGTTTAAGGGTTAAGGGTTGGCGGGGTTTAGGGCTGATGGTTTTAGGGTTGAGAGAGAGAGGGGGTTGGAGGGTTTTAGGGCTGAGGGTATGGGTAGAGGTTAAGGGTAGAGGGCAGAGGATTTAAGGGTTTAGGTTATGGGTTTAGGTTTTAGGGTTTAGGCTTAGGCTGAGGGGTTGAGGATTGAGGGCTTAAGGGCTGAGGCTGATGGTTGAGGGTAGAGGGCTGAGGGTAGAGAGGGTAGAGGGTAGAGAGAGAGATGCTGAGGGTTTAGGCTGTAGAGGGTATAGGGTTAAGGGTAGAGGGTAGACACTTAAGGGTTTAGGGTTTAAGGGTTAAGGGTGAGGGTTTAAGGGTTTAAGGGTTTAAGGGTTTATGGTTTAAGGGTTTAGGGTTTAGGTTTAAGTGTAGAGGGTAGAGGGTTTAATGGTTTAGGGTTTAGGGTTTAAGGGTTTAGGGTTTAGGGTTGAGTGTTTAAGGGCTTAAGGGTTGAGGGTATAGAGTTGATGGATTGGGTTAGAGAGGGAGGAATGGGTGGAGGGAGACATGAAGGGAGACATGAGTTATATATATATATATATATAGAGAGAGAGAGAGAGGGTTTAGGGTTTAGGGTTTAGGGTAGAGGGTAGAGGGTTTAAGGGTTTATGGTTTAGTGTTTACAATTTATGGTTTATGGTTTAAGGGTAGATGGTTTAAGGGTTTAGGGTGTAAGGTTTAAGGGTAGAGAGTAAAGGGTTGAGGGTTGAGGGTTTTAGGGTTTAAGGGTTGAGGGTAGATAGTAGAGGGTTGAGGGCAGAGGGTAGAGGGTAGAGGGTATAGAGAGAGAGAGGGTTGAGGGTTGAGGGTTGAGGATTAAGGGTAGAGGGTAGATGGTTTAAGGGTTTAGGTTTTAAGGGTTAAGGTTAGAGGGTTTAGGATTTAGGGTTTAGGCATTATGGTTTATAGTTTAACGGTAGAGGTTGTAGGGTTGAGAGAGAGAGAGGGTTTAGGGTTTATGGTAGAGGGTTAAGGGTAGATGGTTTAAGGGTTTAGGGTTTAAGGGTTAAGGGTAGAGGGTTTAAGGGTTTAGGGTTTAACGATTGAGAGTTGCGGTATTAGGGTAGAGATTTTAGTTGGGTTTAAAAGGGTTTAATGGTTGAGGGTAGAGGTTATTGGGCTAAGGTTAGAGGGTAGAGGGTTTAAGGATTGAGGGTTTAAGGGTTTAAGGGTTGAGGTTATAGGGTATTGGGCTAAGGGTAGAGGGTAGAGGGTTTAAGGGTTGAGGATTGATGGTTTAGGGTTTAAGGATTGAGGTTTGAAGGGTTTAAGGGTTGAGGGTATAAGGTTGAGGGATTAGGGTAGAGAGTTTAGTTGGGTTTAAGGGTTTAAGGGTTGAGGGTATAGGGTTGAGGGATTAGGGTTGAGGGTAGAGAGTATTGGGTTGAGGGTAGAGGGTAGAGGGTATTGTGTTGATGGTAGAGGGTAGAGGGTTTAAGGGTTTAGGGTTTAAGATTTTAGGTTTAGGTTTAAGTGGTTTATGTATAGAGGATTAAAGGTTTAGGCTTAAGGCTAAGGGTAGAGGGTTGAGGGTTGAGGGTTATGGGTAGAGGGCAGAGGGGTAGAGGGTTTAAGGGCTTATGGTTTAGGATTTAGGGCTTCTAGGATTTAGGTTTTACACTTTACGCTTTTAAGGTACAGAGGGTTGGAAGGGTTTAGGGCTTAAGGGCTAAGGGTAGAGGGTTGGAGGGTTGAGAGTTGAGTGGGTTGGAGGGTCAGGGTTTAGGGGTTTAAGGGTTGAGGGTTGATGGTGGAGGGTAGAGGGTTGAGGGTTAAGGGTAGAGAGTAGAGGGTTTAAGGGTTAAGGGTAGAGGGTTTAAGATTTAAGGGTTGAGGGTTTATGGTTTAAGGGTTGAGAGTTGAGAGTAGAGGGTATAGGATAGAGGGTTTAAGGGTTTTGTTTTCAAGGTTTAGGGTTCATGTTTTATGTCTCCCATCCCTCTATCTCCCACTCCCTCTATCTCTCACTCCCTCTCTCAAGTCTTCCCCCACACCCTAACTAAATAACTCTCTCTCCCTCTCAAGTCTCTCTCTCTCTCTCAGGTCTCACTCCCTCCCACGCTACCTAGACTAATCTATTTCACTCCAATCCCTTCTCTCACACTCCCTCTTTTTTAGGTCTCACGTACCTCCCACCCTACCTATACAAATCTATTTCACTCCAACCCCATCTCCCACACTCCCTCTCTCCCCCCCTTTGGTCTTTTTGTATCTCTCAGGTCTCATCCTTCCCAACCCCTCTCCCATTGTTAGGTATTTCCCCCAACCCTAACTAGATAACTCTCTATCCCTCTTAAGTCTATCGCTCTCAGGTCTCAGTCCCTACCACGCTACCTAGACTAATCTCTCTCACTCCTATCCCCTCTCTCTCTATCTCAAGTCTCACTCCCTTCCTCTCTATATTTGGAAAACATTTCAAAGCAACACATTTGGCGCTCTCCAAATTTGGAAAGCACCAAATGGGTTTTACCTTGAAACGGTAAAATAGGGGTTGACCCCATGATTCAAGCCCACATGCTTCTGCATTTGTCTAGTTCAGTGCTTTACCTGGCTCAGAAACGCCTTTTTTATGCATTTGACTCCCTTTTGTACCAATCTATGCTTGATCCATCACCTTTTTACCACCAATTTGCATGCTAGACAATGTAGAAGAAGACATTTTGAATTTTCTACATTATTTTACATTATGTTAGATAATATATTCATTTTGGTAATATTGAAATGCTTATATTTAGTATATTTGATTGTTTTGACAATATAAACTAAATTCCTTTAATGATTTTATTAATCATAACAATTGGACATAGAATTCAACATTGAATTAGATGGGAGTTGCATAAAAAAGTTAAATTTTTATGAGTTTGAAGAAAAAAATTGATAAACATGACATAATTTAGATGAATTCATGTTTAAACTTATATAAACAACATCAACTTAACACAAATTTGCTTATGAATTCTATTCGCATTGCTTATAGTAGTCCATTTCCAGCATGGCTAGTGGAATTCACTCTATTTCATTTTAGGTAGATGTTTATATTGAGTTTTTTTGTTTTGTTTTGATAATTTATAGACCATTCATTTGATTATTTTATTAATCTTCATTGTTACACATAGAATTCAACATTAAATTAGATGGATGTTGCATGTAAATTTTTAATTTTTAGGAGCTCGAAGATATAAATTGGAAAACATGACATAATAGATTCAAATTCATTATTAGTGATGGTTGTGGGAAAACTTTTATTTTCAACTAATTTGGAAAACCTAAGAGCTTTCATCAATGTTAATGCAAGTTTCCATTAATTTTTTTGTGCCATAAAAAATTCACCTTCATCATGTGCTTAGATAAATTCAAGTGACTTGACATAGTTGTTTTAATGCAAGTTTCCATTCATTCATACCACTTTCTAAGAAATAGAAAAAGGGAAAATTTTGTGCAATTGAAAATGCTTTTTGTCTTTCTAAGTTACCTCATTGCCAAAGAAATAGTGAATAATTCCAAGATAGAGCATCACAAACCCTTCTTTTAATTCATGTTCTTCATGGCTTGGTTGACAATCACAATGTGGTTTTGACAACAATAAGCACAAGATTCTCTAGTTTCCAAAGGTTTCAGCAACTTATACCTTGGGTTTGGCACAAGTCTTTGCTCCTAAGCACTTGTCCACACTCCAAATACTCCCCTGAAACCCTTCTTAACATTATTGTTATTTTGCAAAATGATAATTATATGCTACTCTCTATTGACCACCTTTAAGTTGGTATTCTCTATTGGTGTTTGATGTCATATGCATTTAGGCATTTCATTGATGCATTTGTGACTGCCTTTTTGTAGACAATGATTTCAGCAGACCAAATGCTCTCTTGCACTTCTAGGGTTTTTCACCTAAAAGGAGAGAGATGTGGGCCAAAATGAAAATGTCTACACTCAAAGTTAATTTGAATGAGATGTATTATGTCTAATTAAGATGCTCTAATGCTTTGATCTAAAAATGAAATGATTTAATAACGCAAAACCTAAGAAATGTGAAGTGCTAGAAAACATAGTGTTGTATACAAACATGTGGAAAATGGCCTAAAAATGCAAATAAAACCAAATAGAAAGCTATAAGACAAAAGGTGTGCACCTGGAAGTGTGTTGCAGACTTGAAGCAACTCTGAAATTTTGGAAATTCTAATTGTTAAGCCTGTTGGGACATTTACGCTAGACCGGGCGGCTTAGTCCTTTTTCAGGGTGATTTCCGAAAACTACACCGGAGCCCATTTTGGCCAAATGGGTATCCAAATATAAAACAAATTTCAAAAAAAAAGTTCAATGGGACTAAGCCACCACTAATGGTGACTTATTCCACTTCTAAATTTTTGAAAATTCGAAAGTGGAAACGAATGTCCTAGGTCTGCACTCTAATTTCCCACAAGTGTTCGCTTCTAAAACTCTAATTTTTGACCCTGAAAGTGAATTTTTATTGATACTTTGTCTTGGTCAACAAGGAGATGTCTTCAATGAATCTTCAACCTAATCTTTAATGATCTCCAAACCCTTAAATTTCCTAAATCTGCAAGCACACAAGACAAGGAGAAATGTTGGATGTTAGGGCATGGGGGTTTGCCTTGGTCAAACCCCTTTTTAGGTAATTAAACCAAAATGAAGAAATGAGATAATGAAGCATGTAACAATGGAGTTAGTACCTTGCCATGATTATTAATCTTGATTTTCTATACCAAAAATTGAAGATTCTTCCCTTGAATGTCTTAGAAAGCTATCTTGATGACTTAGAATGCTAAAACCCTAGCTTGCTTGACTTGAGAACATGATGAATGATGCATGAATTATGATGAGTTATGAATTTAGATGAGTTATCTTAAAATGAGATGGAAAACCCTATATTTATACACAATTATGCCTTAATTGAACCCGAAAATACCTCATCACAAGCCAACCTTAGGTCTTAAAGAATAAAAACTTGAAAGAAATTTGAATTAATTTTGATTTTTGTGCCACATGGGACTAAGTCACCCAAGGTGGTGACTTATTCCACCTAGGAAATTTTGAGTGGATTTCGGAGATTAAGATGTATTCAATGTTGTTGATCAAGTTCTTCTTCAACAAGACACTTAATTAAAGCCTGTAAGTGCATAAAGGGGCCATTTAAAGCATAAGAAAGGTGTAGATATTGATCACAAGTCTAGGAAAGTGTGAAATTTTGTTACAACACTTTGAAATAGGTCTTGGTAAGGTTATTAGGTGAATTATAACATTATGGTCCTAGAAAAGTGTGAAGATATATTACAACACCTTACAACACTCTTGCAAGACATCAATAAATGTATTTTACTCAATTTGCAAGGGTTCAAGACCTAGTGTGGATGTGTAAAACACTTCACAACACCAAATCAAGGCCTCATTAAGTCCAATTTTTCATCAATTATTCTCATATCAAGAAAAGTATACACTTTTTGGTGACACACTTTTAACCCACTTATTAATTATATGTTTGCTTTAGTGAAGAGATATGCAAAACTAGTGAAGGAGAAAAAAGGGAAAGGCTTCATTAAAGATTGTCAACTTAAGAAAAGAAAAACATCGATTGCTGCTGCATTTTATGGTTTTCAATCTTCTCTTTCTTTTCCATTTCGTAGATTTCTCATATTCTTATATGATACATGTTTTTGATGTAAATTATGTTTATATATATTTGAAATTTATATGTAGGATCATTGAGAGATGAGAAAGTAGTGAAATATGGGCCACGTCTCCATTGTAGGACTTTCAATCAATCTACTTATAGCATGCATGAAGGTGATAATAGATATGGTCAAAAGGTGTATGTCTGACATTATTCAGTTATTGGTCTTTTAATGATTTTTATGTGAGTCCATGTCTGAATTGTTAGGCTTTTGCAAGTTTTTTGTGGACCAAATTCCAGTGAGCGTACACAACCACGGAGAGGCTACTACCCATGTGTTTCCAAGCGAGCAGGGAATGTACATGTTTTGAAGCATTTTGGAATGCAAATAATCAAGCCACCTGGGGTGGATTGGAGAAAACAAACTGGGCAGCAACTCCTTTTGTTTCTTCCTGTACAATATATTTCATGATCTGGGCTACAAATGGGATGATTATTTCCCTGCATGTATTTCTACAAGTATTGAGAAATGGGAGAATTTTCAAGATGTTCTTCCATCACTATTGTAATATTTGTTATTGACTTAGTTTATTTTTTGATATACAAAAATTATGAGAAATTAATACATGCAAATGTGTATATTCCTTAATATATGCCTCAATTAAATGTGTATATTAAATTTAAAGTTAGTTGCAATGGTTTATGGTTTACATTTAAAGTTGTCTTGAAGGAAAAGCATGTGGATTTATGACAAAATCTGAAACAATTCCTTCTATTGTACAAAGGCATATTTTATTGATCTTCTATAAACCATAGAACTCCTTCCTGATGCAGATGAAGGACAATCAACATGAAAACAGACCCAAAAGGAAAATCATTCTTGCATGTTCTTCATAGCTTCTCCTAAATGCACTTTTAGCAGACCTAGCAATGAACCTACTTGGAGAACTTGATTCAACACAATGTAGAGATAGTGTGAACATCATGGCAGACTTGTCTAAGGGACTTGAATGGTCATAACAATTTTTTTGTGGAGACTCAACAATGCAACAATTCATGGGGCTTACAATATTTGAGTTGTTCAAACTAGGAAAGGCGACATTAATGGCCTAAATCCAAATCAATAAAGATTGCTTCAAACCCTCAACCACTTACTTGGAGGCCTTTGTAGAACATTTCAAAGGTGTTTCCATCAAGTATTCACTACCAAGACTCATTCAAAGTACCAACTTTCTTGGACACTAGCACCTTGCTTATGACTGCAAAAATAGTCCTCTTGGGACAGTCATAAAATGACTTGTATTAACCCTTCAAAAATGCTCAAAACCCCAAGGTATAGGTTTGCAAGACCTCTCCACATATTCCCAACACCTTCAGCAACCACAAAGAACCCAAACCACTCCTTATTTCACTCAAAAATCACAAAAAAAGCTTCCTTCAATTCATTCCAAATTTGAAAAAATCTACAACCATGCTTCCATGATGTAGAGGTAGGGTTTACTTGGTTTCAACAAAAACAATGGTTAAAGGCTTCCAAGACTCCAAACATAGTTGACCATTCAATGGATTGTTCATGGATTTGTCTTAGGACTTCTTGGAATTATTGAATTGGATCTTCCTATGTCATGATTAAACTTTTCAAATGTGACTCAGAGGGAAATAACTCATTCATGTGTTTTGGCATCCTACTAGACACAACAAACTACCTTTTGATAGTCTCCTTAGGACAGTATACTCTAGGCCTTGTCAAACAATCCCATAGGATAGTCAATATAAATGCAATGGAATGACCTTTTAAAGGCTTCCAACTTCTTGAAATAGGGCTGCAAGGCTTCCATTACATCCATTCTTCATCCTTGCTTCACAAATGCACTTCAAACATGTTCTTTTGCACCTAGGGTCAAAATTGTCGTGTACAATCCTAATAGAACAGTCACATCAAATTGACACAAACTTCTTATCATGGATCAAATACTCATTGAAACAGGTTTGTAGGACCTCAGTACACATTCCCAACACCTTCTCCAATTCCAAATCGGACCCAATCATGCCTTGATCCACCCAACTTTCTTTCCATGAATACACGGTCTGATTTTCACTATGAAATGCAACAAACTGTCATTAATAACTTTCACAAAACACCTAATGAATCCAATCACTTCAGTGAAGTTGAAGATAACATAGTTACAGAATTTTTCTAAAAATTTTACAAAGATCTAACAATGGAAACAAAAGTTATGACATTTTTCCCAAAACAAATAACCCTAGGTAGGGTTTCAGGCGAGTTTTAGTAAATTTGCAATAACTTTCAAAATACTCAATGAGAAGGCACCAAACCAAATTAAAATGAAATTTAGTTCATCATTCTATCAAACAAGACCAATCTCAAGACCGTGAAGATTTAAGCTCAAAATGGCGGAGCTAGGCGCGCGGCGTGAGGATCAGGGGAGAGATTTACAGGGGACAGTGCTACAGGGAAGCAGGGGCGATGCCCAGTGGGACAGACAGAAGGAATGGAGAACCCGAAATAGGAAGGGGTGGGGAGATGAAATGGAGTGGGAGGAACCAATGGAAGAGTTTAGGGACAGGATTAAAAATGGAGGAATTGCATACGAAAATAATGGTGCATGGAATCAGTTCGGTTGTTACAGGCCACAGTGGGTGTGGGAGAAAGGGCGTTGGGTTGATAGGTGTTACTCGTTAAATGCTGGACAAAATAGGGAGGGCAGGTACAGGAATAAACAATGGTCGCAGGAAACTCCCAGATTTGGGAAAATGGTATATGACAAGACTCCAGGGTTTAAAAGCGGCAGACAGGAGCCCCCATGGATATGGCCTTACCGCTATGGGTTGCCCAGAAAGAAGGGAGGGAGAATGCAGGGTGTTGGTCAGCCAGTAAATAGAGATAAATTTCGAGGTAAGAGGTTTGGATGGGGTAGTGAAGAGATAAGCTTTCGCAGGGTGGAGGCAAGGCAATGGCGGAGAAAGGATATGGGCGCGGGCAGGAAGGATAAGGCTTCGCATCTGAGCAGTATTAAAGGTGAGTCATCGGTAGTTCCTAAACCCACATTATGTTTGGAAATAGATACTGTCAAGGAAACTAGGAATCTACTGAAAGATATAGGTTTGTTTATGAAATGGGGTGGGGGGTTTCCAATGAAGCAGAAAGAAATAAAAAACTGGTGTATGGAGAAATGGGGTAGTAAGATAGTGGTCAAGGCATTGCAAAATAATTTTTATCTGGTCACTTTCCCCACTCAAACGGAAAAAAACAAAGTAAGAAACTCAGGTCCATTCTTTATGGAAGGAACACAAATGCATTTCTTTGACTGGAACCCAAATTTTGACACGGGAAAACAAGAAATTGAGGAAAGCTCTACTTGGATTCGACTGTACAACCTACCATCAGAATTCTGGGCAGAAAATACATTGAAGGTAATTGGCAGGCACTTAGGGAAGTTTAAGTTTTTGGATAAAGTACAGGAAGACAGTATGAGAGGAACCTATTTTAGAATATGTATAGCGATCCAGCAGGGGACGGAGTTTCCAACAGAAATAGGCCTCGAGACAGATAGTGGAATTTGGAGGCAGAAAATAGTGAAAGAGGACAAACTTGGTCTCTGCCCGAGGTGCAAATCAGTGGAGCATGATGAGGAAAACTGCTCAGAGTGGGTGACAGCCAATGGTCTCAATATGTATGAAGGTGTGCGGGATAAGGGGAAAGCAAAAGTTAATGGTATACCATTGGGACTTCCACTTACGGATATGGAAAAAGAGTTGGTGGATAATATTTGGCCTCCAAGTATAGGTAGCGGGGTAGTGGGACAGGAAGATGGCAGCGGTGGAAATAACACGGATGAGGAGCTTATGGAAGGAACTCAATTTGTGCAAGGAGGCCCAGTAGCAGAAGTAGTGTTGGCTTGGAAAGAAGGGCAAAACATAGAGGACTGTTTGTTTTTAGCAGGATCACAGGGTTTGAGTTTGTCAGCAGGTGGGGTTGTGGAGGAAAAAAAGGTTTCAGAAGCAGAGGTGTTAGGAGGGGACCCGGATTTAGCAGGGGTGTTTGAGAAAGAAATTAAGGAAAATCAGGAGTTGGGGAGTCAAGACTCAGATTCGGACATGGATGGAAACTACGAGGAATCCCAAGAAGACATAATGGAGGAAAGAGGTTTGGAGCAAATACAGGCGGCCTATAAAACCCCTAGAATGAGGTCTTCCAAACAAAAAGGTCGTAAATCCAATAAGGAAAAACTAGCCATGGCTGGGCAAGCGAAAGGGCAATCAAAACTAAGTCAAACAATCTTAAGAAGCGGGAAGGAGCTGCCCCTTCCCGAGGAGTCATGAGGATCGTTAGTTGGAATGCTAGGGGCTTAAATGCCCCTAGCAAATGGCGCCTTTTCAGACGTCAAATAGATTTGAATAAACCAGATATAGTCTTTGTGCAGGAAACAAAATGGAATAGGTTGGAACAGGAGAATAGGATGAGGTTTTGGAGAGGTTGGGAAGGTGTTTTTGTGGAAGCGGATGGTGCTTCGGGAGGTATAGGAGTAATTTGGAACCCCGATAAGGTAAGCTGCTCACTTATTATGGGTAACCAGTGTTGGATGTTAGTCTCGGTGAGGCAGCTTCTATGCAATTTTGAGGTGAAATTGATAAATGTTTATGGGCCAATTGCCACAGCAGCAAAAAGAGAAATGTGGAGGCTGTTAACGGACACATTAAGTCAAATGAAGGATGAGCGGGTCGTGATAGGCGGGGATTTCAATGCCACTCTGAATAACGCAGAAAAACGAGGAGGTTTAAGTAATATAACCACGGTTCAAAAGGATTTTCAGGATTTTGTGGACAGTAATGAGTTAAGGGAAGTACAAGCAAAAAACGGTATTTACACTTGGACCAATAGAAGACAAGGCCATCATGGAATTGCCGAGAAGTTAGATAGATTTATGTTATTTGGGGATTGGAATCAGGCTGTAGGCTTGGTAGAAGCCTCCATTTTAACTTTCAGTGGGTCTGATCATTTTCCGATTCAACTTTCAATTTCAAAAGATGATTTCCAAGGAGGCTCACCCTTTCGTTTTGAAAAAATGTGGATTAGGGATCCGGGTTTATATGAGTTGATTTCTCAGTGGTGGGAAGAATTTCGGGCTGGAAAGCAATCTTACTTGTTCACTTTCCATAAAAAATTGTCCAATATCAAATCCAAACTTCGAGTGTGGAATAAGGAGCATTTCAAAGATATCTTTGAAGAAAGCGATAGAATAGAGACGGAGCTTAGAAGCCTAAATGAAAGAATTATTGAGAAAGGGATGGGCGTAGAAGAATTCTCGAAAGAAAAAGAACTAAAGGCTGAACAAACAGAAATTTTGGCTAGGCTGGAATGTCAGTGGAGGCAGAAATCAAGGGAATTGTGGCTTCGTGAAGGTGATAAAAACACAAAATACTTCCATAATACGACCTTAGTAAACAGAAGTAGAAACAGAATTGGTGAATTAGAGCGAGAAGATGGTTCAGTCATCCGAAATGGGGAAGAGATAAGTCAAGAAGCAGTCAGTTTTTTTGCAAACCTATTTTCACAAGATGTGCAGCAACAGGGGGCAGAGTGGAATGCAATTATGGGAAGAATCCCAAATTTAATATCAGAAAATGATAACAAGGAACTGCTTAAACCAATTAGCATGGAAGAGGTAAAGAAAGTTGTGTTTCAGCTGGGGGCAGAAAAAGCTCCAGGTCCTGACGGTTTTCCAGCCCTTTTTTATCAAAAATACTGGGAGATAATCAAGGATGATTTGACTAAGGCCGTGGAAGAGTCAAGAAGAAAAGCTACAGTTTTGGGGGCAATTAATCATACCTTTATTGCACTAGTTCCCAAGAAAAAGGAAGCCAAAAACATGGGGGATTACAGGCCTATTTCTCTTTGTAACACCCTTTACAAAATTATTGCGAAAACAATAGCAAATAGGCTGAAATTGGTAATTAACAAGTTAATTTCTGAGGAACAGAGCGGATTCATTCAAGGAAGGTCTATTGTTGAAGGTATTATAGTCGCTCATGAGACCATACATACGGCTAGGAAAATTAGGACCCCAAGCATGATAATAAAATTGGATATTTTAAAAGCATTTGACCGTGTGGACAGACAATTTCTGGCTGAGTTGCTGATCAGGTTTGGTTTTGACAGTAAATGGGTGGATTGGGTAAAAAGTTGCATAGGATCTCCAAAATTTTCTGTTCTAGTAAATGGTGTAGCCAAGGGGTTCTTTAATTCTTCACGTGGTATTAGACAGGGGGATCCTTTATCCCCCTTCTTGTTCATCATCCTAGCAGAGGCATTGGGAAGGAGTATTAGTCAGGCAAGGGTAGAAGGTTCATGGAAAGGAATCGAAGTCACTCCTAGGGTTGAGCCAAGCACTCATCAGCAATTTGTAGACGACACTATTCTGTTTGGTCAAGCGTCAAGAACAGAGGCAAGGGTAATCAGGAGCTTGTTGGATGTTTATAGTAAAGCTTCGGGGCAGTCTATAAATTGGAGGAAGTCAGAAGTGTACTTTCTCAATGTACAACCAAGTCTACAAAGGGACCTAACTAGAATCTTAGGGGTAAGAGTGGCTGGCCTTCCCGGGAGGTTTTTGGGGATGCCATTGTTTGGTGGCGTTAATAAGAAAGGTTTCTGGGATAAACTTGTTGACAGCTGCAAGAAAAAGATGGAATTATGGAAAGGGAGGTGGCTTTCATCAGCAGGAAGATTGTTAATGATTAAGGCAGTTTTGGCAGCAATTCCAGTTTACTCAATGGCTTGTTTAAAAATCCCGGCGAGCATAGTTGACCAACTCAATCAAATTATGCGAAAGTTCTTTTGGAATGGGCCGAATGAAAACAATAAGGTTCCTCTTTTAGCTTGGGATAAGATTTGCATGCCACAAAAAGCAGGTGGGGCTGGAATAAGACAAATGAAAATTATGAATCTAGCAATGGGGGCGAAACTGGTTTGGATGATGTGCAAAGGAAATCAGAGGTGGGTCAGAATTTTGAGGCAGAAATACCTGGCTTCAGATGATCCTGTTAGCATAGTAAAAATCAGGAATCCACCAAGAGGATCAGCCATTTGGAATTTCATCTGTGAGAGCAAAAATCTGGTATCTAAACATATCACTTGGGAAGTTCATAATGGGCAGAAGGCTTCGTTCTGGCATGACTCATGGAATGGTCATGCGAAATTGTGCAACAAACCGCAAATGGATGAGTTAAGGGAAGAAACCATCAGAAAGTGGGGGTCCAAGGTAAGCAACTATGGCAGTAGTGTCATAATAAATGGGTTGAGTAAGTGGATCTGGAAAGATCTAAGTGAAATCAATGCCCCGATAGAGCAAAAGAATGCCTTAAATGCAGTGCTAAGGGAGAGATTCATTTTGGATATGGACAGTGAGGATGTTTTAAGGTGGTGTGCTTCTTCAGATGGTGAATACAAAGTAAAGATAGGCTATAAGATAAAAGAAAATGCAGAACCAGTCCATAGTTGGCCAATTCCCTTTTTCTGGGGAAAGGATGTTCTTCCAAAAGCGGGGGTGTTTTTGTGGCTTGCATTTCAAAATAAAGTCCTCACGCAGGACAGATTGGATTTGTTGGGTATCAAAGGCCCTAATAGGTGCATTCTGTGCAAGCAAAGTTTGGAAAATGTGGATCACCTTCTTCTTTCATGCCCGTATGCTGAGTACTGCTGGAAATCCATCATGGGCAAACTTGGATATCAATCTCCAGTCCCCCAAGGCCTAGGTACCTGGCTGTGCGCTTGGCCGAGAAAGCTAGATATGGGTGTCTTTAGTAGTATTTGGCAAATTATACCGTCCATGGTAAGCTGGGAAATATGGAAGGAAAGAAACAGAAGAATTTTTAGGGATCAAGCTATGGCCAGGGAAATGCTTTCGAAGAAAATCGAAGGATCAATAATAGAGCTAGTTAATGTGGCTGCAAGACGTAGACCTATTTCCAAAAATATCTTCACAAACAGGGATGTCGAGCTTTCGAATAAGTTTAAAGGGTTGAGTATTCCAACAATGGCTGGAACACAGTGTATAGAACAAAAGGCTGAATTAAGGAGGAAGACAGTATGGCAAAAACCGGAGGAAGGTTGGACCAAAATAAACTTTGATGGGGCTTCTTGTGGCAATCCGGGCTTGGCAGGCATCGGGTGTGTAGCTAGAAATTCGGAAGGTGTGGTGGTCAGGCAGAAAGCAAAATTCATAGGTCAGGCTTCAAATAATGAGGCTGAGTTCAGGGCTGCGCTGTGTGGCTTGGAGTTGGGAAAGGAATTGGGTGTGTCTAAGATTCATTTGGAAGGTGATTCACTCATCATAGTAAATGCGATTAGATCCAATTCAATCCCTAATTGGCTTCTGCGGAGATGGCTGAGTCCAATTTCAAGATTGATTTCTTCTTTCATGGAGTTTCGGATCAGTCATATTTATCGGGAGGGGAACACCTTGGCGGATAAATTAGCTAAGGAGGCGGCAGCAAGTATGGAGGCTGGGCTGGGTTAGGTCTGCACTTAACAGAAATATAATGTATTTGTCGTGGTGGTTTAGTAAGTCAAGGCAAGTCTGATGTGCTTTCACTTCTTCAAAGTAAGCACTAAATTCTCAAAATTCTGTTGAATGGTGTTAATAGGAAAGGTGTATTCCCAATCTGCTTAGATGTTCAACTGCTTCTGGAGGTTGGCTGTCTAGCTCAGGGAATTGGAACAGGGCATTCTCTGTAAATAGCACGTGGTGAATGCCAAGGGGAAAAAAAGAGAACACGCATTTTGTTCCTGCGTGGTGCTCTGCAATTAATCTGTTACAATAAAATAATCACAGTTTAATTTCAATGGTTGTTATGTCTGGTAAGAAGATGGTCGTGCCGGTTCATCTCAAGGATGTAAATCCTGGGCTTGGTGGTGTGTTGGAAGGTGGTTCTTCAACCGGTAAGGTAGCCCGATTACTCTTTGATGGCTGGGATATAAATCAGAAATTAAGTACAGGGAATTTTCATTAAGCAGTGGCGTTTGCATTTAGGATTAACTCAGAATGTTGTTATGCGGTTTTGGGGGATGTTGAAATGTTGAAGCTGTTATGTAATCCTTTTATGTTTCAATAAAATGGCGCTGGCCTTACCCAGCAATTTAACGATTAAAAAAAGACCAATCTCAAGACCGTGCCAATATGTACTAGTCTATACCATGCAATGGAGCAGCAATATTCCAAAAAAGAAACATAGAAATAGTCTCCACGTTGATTCAAATTTCATTCAAATCTTGAACCAACCCACATCTAACCCTTGGGTCATGCATAGGAAGCATATTTATGCTTGTACAAACAAGAAACAACTCCCAACTGACACTCAACCAAATTCTAACAACTTTTCAAAAATTTGACGTTACAATAAAAAAAAAGTTGTCATTGACAACATTGACAACAATTGAGCAATTTTTGCAACTTTTACACAAATGACACAAAACTTTGCAAAATGACCCCAAATGATGGAAATTTGTCAAAAATGGCCTTATTAACATGAAACAACACAAAACAAGACAAAAACAAAAAAAATTCCTCATGTAGGCATCAAGTCCTGAGGGTGCTCCTACACCATTCCATTTGACCATTATAGCCTATTCATGCTTTTTCTAGCCATTTATAATTGATTCCAATGATTAGGAACCATTACCTGATTTCTTACAACTTGCTAAAAATGCATGACAACTTTTCTTGCCCATTTGGCAACTTTTTGTAACTTTTAAATCAACGACCCTTTAAGCACATTAAAGTGCATTACATGATTTCACATGGTCATAAATGACCTTAGGAAACTCCTAAACACGCCAAACAACTCCTAACCACACCAAAAAACTCCTAAAACCAAAATTACACAAAATAACAAAAGGGGAGAACAACATGAATAGTGGGGGTAGCAATGTTTCAATACCCTCCAACACCTTTAACAACTCTGACACATTCTTCAACCAACCAATATCTCCAAAAATTCACTTGGGATTTGGTGCTCTTGTCAACTTTGGCAACATATTCACATGGACAATATCACAAACAAAGTATGGAACAGCATGAGCACATACCAAGTGAATGCAATTAGAGTCAAAAGGTCAATGGAATGGACTTCCAAGTGAATGTTTCCAAGACACTTCATTTGAAGTAAGGAGATTTCTATATTTTCCAAGGATTTACACGTGTAGTAATAAATAGTTTTTACTAAGTTTTAGCTTATTTAGGTGAGGCACTAGTTTTCGCTCAGAGCTACGTTCAATCGGCAGAATCCCTTATGAGTCCAAAGTACAAAATGGCTGCAATATTTGACGAGCTATTACTCGGGCACCGTGATGCTTAGAAACTTCTCATCTGATGCTATGGGATCATGTTGGGCCTCTCTACAATAACCTCTCTCAATTTTTTCTATCTCGGAGGTATTTTCCCGTGGTGGTGACATTTCGCTTGGAGAAAAAGTTGTCAAATGCAAGTAGTGCAAAGTTGCAAAGTGGTGCAACTTTCGTTCTGCAACTCATGTGACCAAACGAACTATTCTGATGTGTCTAGGTGGGTAAATTTAGGGTATACATTGTCCTCTTTCACACCCAAACATGTTGAATTGCTCTGAACAACGTTCAACTGGTAGAATCCCTTAAGAGTCCAAAGTGCAAAATGACTACAATCTTCGACGGGTTGTTACTCTAACACCGTGATGCTTAGAAACTTCTCATCTGAGCTTATGGGTTTGTGTTGGGCCCTTCTACAATAACCTCTCTCAGTTTTTTCTATCTTGGAGGCATTTTCCCATGGTGGTGAATTTTCACTTGGGAAAAAAGCTGTCAAATGCAAGTAGTTGAAAGTTGCAAAGTGGTGCAACTTTCGTTCTGCAACTCATCTAACTAAATAAACAATTTTGACACATCCATGTGGGTATGTTTATGTTAGGAATGATATTTTTCCACACCCAAACATGTTGAATCACTCTGAGCTACATTCAACCTACAAAATCCCTTATGAGTCCAAAGTGCAAAATGGTTGCAATCTTCAGCATGTTGTTACTCGGATACCATTACGCTTAGAAACTTCTCACCTAATCCTATGGGATCGTGTTGGGACCCTCTATAATAACCTCTCTTGATTTTCGCTCTCATAGGTGTTTTCCCATGGTGGCGACATTTCGTTTGGGGAAAAAGTTGTCAAATGCAAGTAGTGCAAAGTTGCAAAGAGGTGCAACTTTCATTTTGTAACTCATGTGACCAAACGAATTGTTCTGACACATCCAGGTGGGTATTTTTAGGCTAGGAAAAGTCATATTTTACACCCAAACACGTCGAATCACTCTGACCTATGCTCAACCAGCAAAATCCCTTAAGAGTCCAAAGTGCAAAATGGCTGCAATCTTCGATGAGTTGTTACTCGGACACCGTGATGCTTAGAAACTTCTCGTCTAAGCCTATGGGTTTTTGTTGGGCCCCTCTATAATAACCTCTCTTTATTTTCACTATCTCGAAGTCATTTTCCCATGGTGGCGAATTTTCACTTTTGGAAAAAGTTGTCAAATGCAAGTACTTGAAAGTTGCAAAGTGGTGCAATTTTTGTTCTACAACTCGTGTGACCAAACGAACTGTTCTGACACATCCGGGTGGGTATGTTTACACTAGGCATGGTCCTCTTTTGCACCCAAACACACTGAATCATTTTGAGATACATTCAACTAGCAGATTTCCTTATGAGTCTAAAGTGCAAAATGGTTGCAATCTTCAGCATGTTGTTACTCGGATACTGTGACGCTTAAAAATTTATTGTCTTATCCTATAGGATCACGTTGGTCCCTCTACAATAACCTCTTGGTTTTTGCTATCTCAGAGGCATTTTCTCGTGTTGGCAACTTTTCGCTTGGGGAAAAAGTTGTCAAATGCAAGTAGTGCAAATTTGCAAAGTGGTGCAACTTTTGTTCTGCAACTCATGTGACCAAATGAATTGTTTTCACACATCCAGTTGGGTACGTTTATTCTAAGCATGGTTTTTTTTGCACCCAAACATGTTGAATCGCTCTAAGCTACATTCAACCAGTAGAATCCCTTATGAGTCCAAAGTGCAAAATGGTTGCAATCTTCAGCATGTTGTTACTCAGATACCATGATGCCTAGAAACTTCTTGTATGAGCCTATGAGATCATGTTGGGACCCTCTACAATAACCTCTCTCAATTTTCACTATTTCAGAGGCATTTTCTCGTAGTGGCAAATTTTCACTTGCGAAAAAAGTTGTCAAATGCAAGTAGTTGAAAGTTGCAAAGTGGTGCAACTTTCATTCTGTAACTTGTGTGACCAAACTAATTCTTCTGACACATCTGGGTGGGTACATTTGTGCTAGGTATGGTCCTCTTTCACACCCAAACATGCCAAATCGCTCTGAGCTACATTCAACCGGCAGAATCCCTCAAGAGTCTAAAGTGCAAAATGAATGTAATCTTCATCATGTTGTTACTTGGATACAGTGATTCTTAGAAACTTCTCATATGATCCTATGGAATCATGTTGGGCCCTCTATAATAACCTCTCTTAGTTTTCTCTATCTCAAAGGCGTTTTCCCGTGGTAGTGACTTTTCACTTGGGAAAAAAGTTGTCAAATGCAAGTAGTGCAAGTTGCAAAGTGGTGCAACTTTCATTCTGCAACTTGTATGACCAAACAAACTATCCCAATGCATCTGAGTGGGTATTTTTACACAAGGCATGGTCCTCTTTCACACCCAAACACGACAAATCACTCTGAGCTACATTCAACCAATAGAATCCCTTATGAGTCCAAAGTGCAAAATGACTGCAATCTTCAGCATGTTGTTACTCGGATATCGTGATGCTTAGAAACTTCTTGTATAATCCTATGGTATCATGAAGGACCCCTTTATAATAACCTCTCTTATTTTTTTCTATCTCGAAGGCGTTTTCCCATGGTGGCGAATTTTCACTTGGAGAAAAAGTTGTCAAACGCAAGTAGTTGAAAGTTGCAAAGTGGTGCAATTTTTTATTTGCAACTCGTGTGACCAAAAAAAATGTTCTGAAGTGTCCAGGTGGATACGTTTACACTAGGAATGGTCATCTTTCACACCCAAACACGTTGAATCACTCCAAGCTACATTCAACTAGCAAAATCCCTTAAGAGTCCAAAGTGAAAAATGGTTGCAATCTTCAGCATATTGTTACTCGAATATCGCACTGACACTTAGAAACTTCTCGTCTAAGCCTATGGGATAATGTTGGGCCCCTCTACAATAATCTCTCTCATTTTTCACTATCTCAGAGGTTTTTTCTAGTGGTGGCGACTTTTTGCTTGGGGAAAAAGTTGTCAAATGCAAGTAGTGCAAAGTTGCAAAGTGGTGCAACTTTCGTTTTGCAACGCGTGTGACCAAATGAATTGTTCCAAAGGATTCAGGTGGATACTTTTATACTATGCATGGTCCTATTTTGTACCCAAACATGTCAAATCACTCTGAGCTATGTTCAACCAACTGAATCCCTTAAGAGTCGAAAGTGCAAAATGGCTGCAATATTCGACAGGTTGTTACTCGGACACTGTGAATCTTAGAAACTTTTTTTCTAAGGCTATGGGATCGCGTTGGGACCCGCTATAATAACCTCTCTCATTTTTCACTATCTCAAAGGTGTTTTCCCGTGGTGGTGACTTTTTGCTTGGAGAAAAAGTTGTCGAATGCAAGTAGTGCAAAGTTGCAAAGTGGTACAACTTTCATTCTACAACTTGTGTGACCAAACAAATTGTTCTGACATGTCCGGGTGAGTAAATTTACACTAGGCATGGTCCTCTTTCACACCCAAACACACCAAATCACTCTAAGTTGTGGTCAACCGGTTGAATCCCTAATGAGTCTGAACTGTAGTTGTTGTCACCAAATAGTGCACCCTTGCTAAGATGCACAACTCATCCTACTAGTGAAACATTGGATCTGGATATTCAATATCCATGATGTATGGTTTTTCATGCTGTAGAGTTATAAAACATGATGTGGCAGCAGTTATAGGACCATGTTTCCCAATGATTTGTCATGTTATTTAACGCATAGAAAATGGAAGGAGGTTTTTTAACTTATTTAAATGATGAATATGGGAGAAATGTGATAACTACACATGGGTGATGCATCCAAAAATCAAGCTTATATTGTTGTTCATACACATTTAATATCTTCATAATATCATTAAAACTGACTTGTGCATTGATTTCATTTAATGAAATGTCAAGTGTTGTGATATTAGTAGATGCAAATAAATTTTGTTGGTTTGATCAACAACTATCATGTTTTTTGACGCACGTTCATACAAGTTCATAGAGGTATATGTATGAAACATAGATATTTGGGAACCCAAATGTTGGCTCTTACACTCCTAGGGTTGTTCACCTAAAAGGAGAGAGATTTCGGTCTAAAAATACTTATGTAACACTCAAATTAGGATGTTTGCAATGTCATATGATGTGAATGAACTTAACTAAATGCAATGGACTAATCTGAATGATTAAAAATGAATGCAAAAGTGTAATTACAACTATGCTTGAAAACACATTATGTATTGCCAAAATGAACTAAATGGATGAAATATGTAGAACAGAAAGAGGTGGATAAAATCAGAGTGCACCTAGAAAAAATGTGATGAATCTGGAATGCCTTGAATTCTAACTAATGATGTTTCTCAAACCTGAAAGGACTCATTCACCATCTAGGGCGAATCAGTCCTTGTTCTGGTGAAAACTTATGAAAATAGGTTTATGTCTACCGAGAGCTAGATTCTGATAAAAATAGTTTTCAGGGCCACATATGGGACTAATTCGCCATGCTTGTAAAATCAGTCCTCCTTCAAGGATCTGAAAAGTCAAGACTTGATTCTATAGCTTTGGATCTTCCTTTCTATCTTCTACAGGTGTCCGCTTCAAAAATTGTCAGAATCAGGTCTGAAGATGCCTTTTTGTTGATGTTTTGACTTGGATAATGGATATATGACTTGAATGACTTTGAAATGTAATATTCAATTATTCCTAAACCTTCAAGAGTCCTAAATATTCAAACAATCAAGACAAAAGAGAGATGTTGAAAGTTAGGGCATGGGGGTTTTCCTTAGTCAAACCCCATTTAGGTAATTAAACCAAAGTGATGAAATAAAGTAATGAAGAATGCAAAAATGGAGATGATTACCTTGTCATGATGATTTGATCTTGAAATTCTACAACATAACATGAAGATTCAACCCTTGAATGTCCTTAGAAGCTCAATTGAAGACTTGCAATGAAAAATCCCTAGTTTGCTTGACTTGGAGTGAAAGATTGATAGATCAATAATGAAGAATGGATGTAGATTGAGTTATGAGATGTATGTAAAATGAGGATAAAAACACTTATTTATAGACAATTATGCCTTAGTATCCATTCATACCTCATCACAGGCCAACATCAAGTGATTTTTAATAAAATCTTGAAATGAAATTTGAAATATTTTGAATTTGGGGCCAAGGGGGACTCATTCGCCACCCATGGCAAATGGGTCCCACCTAGGACCTAAAAACAAGTGTCAGAAATAATGTTGTGTTTAATGTTGTTTGTCAGGATAATATGCAAAAATACACTTAATTAAGTCATATGAGGGCATAAAGGCGAAAACTAAAGCATGAGAAAGGTGTAAATAGTGAAGATGTGCCTAGAAAAGTGTGAAAGTTTGTTACAAGACTTTACAACACTTCAAAATAGGACTTGTTGATGAGTGAAAAGATAATTTTTAGGTAAATTTCATTAAATAGGGTCTATAAGAATGTAGAAATGTCTTACAAAACTTCACAACACCTTCACAAGATGTCGTTCTTTGAATTTTAGTACCTAAATAAGCATGTTCAAGCCATGTTACAGCATAAAATCAAAGCAACATAGTTCCAACACCATGAAACAAGACCTAAAAGGCCATGAAAATGACAAAGGGCCATTTTTCTACGACACATTTAGCCCCCACTTTAGTGAGAGGATGAACCTATTTCAAACTCACACTAAAGTAGCCATGAACATCGAGGGGAGGGTTTGAATGCACTTATGTTAGCAAGATGGAATACAATGATCAAGAGGGATGATCAAGCCCCCAAGATGAAGATCCCATGGAAAACTAGGCATAAGGACAAAGGAACACACAAGTGTTGAGAAGAATTAGATGAAGCTTTGATCATCAATCCAACTATTTGTGAAAAGAGATCTAGGCTAATTGTTTGAAAAGAGAATGTGTACTCACTTTGGGGCCACAAAACTTGTTGTCCGCAAGGTGAGAAGGCCCAACTATATACTCACTCTGGGGCCACAGAACTAGTTGTCCGCGGGGTGATAAGGGCCAAAAAGAAAAAGGTGAGAAACATATGCTAGTTGGTATGCACTCAAAAACACTATTAAAGCGGCTATGGGAAAAGCCGCGCCACTAGTTGGCTTCCCACTAAATCCGGCGCCAAAGTATACCCATTGATAACTTTAACAAGGCACCCAAAGCAAATGCCTTTAAAAAGCACCACAATCATGCAAGTTTCAGTATGCAAGGAATGCAAAATGTAAAACAAAAAATGTAAAAATGTAAAGTGTAAAGGATGTTTGAATGAGTCTTGTTCAGTTTATGCAAGGTCAGTCACTTAGGGAACATTATGTCTAATGTCTCCAAGAGAGGACCAATCAAATAATAGTATATTCACAACTTAGGGGATGTAGTGTGTCGCATCAGGCCACCAAGAGGAATATAATATGCTTAGATAGATCACACTTATGAAGGACATCACACCCAATGTCATCCACAAAGTTTCAAACGCATCACATAAATGACAAGGCTACACTAGGAAGCATGAATGCACAATGAAATAATGGTAATGTATGCCCCCCACTTTAAATAAATTGCTACACATCATTTTGTGAGCAATTGCTTTAAAGTAGAAGAGAGGAAGGGAGATCATGAGAGCTTATTCAAAAATCCCTATGACAAGTCATATGTTTTTGATAAGTTGTGTCATGAAAAAAGGTAGTATTTCACATGCGAGTCAATCTTAAGACATGTCGTCCACATCTCAAGCTTTCTCTTATATGTTCATGAAAAGCTAGTGGGTAGCCGAAAGAGACAACAAGTGACATACAAGGGATAAGGTTGTCTAACCCTTTGCCCCCACCTAGTGCAGGACAAGGGTGAGTCTAAAGTGGATGATGGTATGTTTCCCCTTGCAATGGATGCAAGACATGCAATAGTGAGAATTTGATTATCCTACAACTATTACATGGCAAGGAGCAGCAACTAAGGTTATTGATGTGAATAAGAAAGAGTTTTGGAAGAGTCGTGTGTGATAATATTGATGTTGAATGAAGGAGAATAACCAATGCCATGAGTTGTTTGTTGTGTGTTAAGCTCTATAGGGTTGTGGATACCTTGTTCTCGAGCACCACAACCTTTTCCATTATACCCAAATTGTTTCATGAAATCATATCATTTTCCATAAAGTTGTTTCAGTACTTTGGAATCAGGGGGTTCTTCGTTGTTGTGTTCGTCAGGGGTTATTGTGGAGTTTGTGACATTGTCTAAAGTGGTTGAGGTGGATGCTTTTGAAAGGTAATCTGAATTTTGCGTTGACATGATGGTTGATTGTTCTTGTTTCTCATCTTTCTTTTGTGTGAGTATGTATTCGCCCATAAATGATGGTGTGAATTCTAAGGATCCCCAATCATCACCAAAGAATGTAGATTGTCATTCCTTATCGTTATGTTCAATTTCTATGTTGCAAGTGGGAATCAATGTTGTGAGAGGACTTATAACCCATTTTTCAAGTTTCAAGCAACTTTCAGGCTTGGGATCAAATTCAACTTGATAAATGTTATTTTTATAGACATATTTCATTATACGATGAAGGGTTGAAGGCACTACATTCATCTCATCAATCCATGGTCTACCTAAAAGAATATTGTATGAGAGATCATAAGGCATGACATGAATAGGAATTTTCAAAGTAACCACTCCAACCATAATAGGTAAAGTGATTACACCAAGCGGCTACTTTTTTGTATTATCAAATCCTTAATAGGGGTGGAATCAGGTATGATTTGTGATTTATCAACTTCTAAGTGATCAAGGAGACTCACACCACACACATTAAGAGCAAAACCATTGTCAATAAGAGTCATCTTTATGCCTGTCTGTTTGTATTGAGCAATAATCATGAAAGCCTCACTTTGTTTTTGCAATTCCAAAGAAGGGAGCTCATGTTGGTGAAAATTAATGTCAAGATTAGTGTGGTTCGGTTTTTGTATTAAATCCACCACACCATTCAGATTTGATCCATGAGGAGCTGTAATTTTTTGTAAGGTTGTTTGAAGAATAGTGTTGTAAGTTGCTGAGGTCTGAAGTAAATCCCAAAGGGAAAATTTTGTGGGAGTATTCTTTAATTGTTCAATAAGATCATACTCCTTTGTTTGCGGGGTGTAGCGAGGAGCACTAGGTAGATTAGGTAAAGGTAATGATGGTGGAATTGGTTGTAATGGTTTTGGATTATTTCATGTGTTATATGTATGAGTAATAGTATCAGTACTAGATTGTTGCAATACATTAGAGGGATGAAGGCGATGCGAAGGTGGGTAAAGGGTAAATTTAGGTTTATTGGAAGGATGAAGCAGATGTGAAGGTGGGTAAAGGGTAAGTTTGGGTTTATTGGAAGGATGAAGCGGATGTGAAGGTGGGTAAAGGGTAAGTTTGGGTTTGGATGAAGGTTTATGTGAAGGAGGATAAAGGGTGAGTTGAGGTTGAATATTGTTAACATCCCTTATCAAGTTATATTCTTCATTGTCTTGGAAGGGTATGTTACTGTTGTCTTGGATAATAATATCCTCCCTAGAAGGAGAGTTCCTAGGAGAATAACAAACCACATGTTCGTGACAAGTAAGGTTTGGTTCATCCAAAAGAACTTTATCGCCACTAATGGAGGTATTAATGGTTGCATGTGTTTGATTATTGATAGTGGGGAGATTAGGGGAAGATTGTAGTGGGTTGTTGGTTGTTTCTAAGGTCACATTCTCTCATTCCATGTTGGCTACCATACTAGGAAAGCTTGTAATATGTTCATCTAAGGGTGAATTAGGAAAAGTAACTTCATCACAAGTATGAGGAGGATCAATGATTGAATTGGTTTGCTCAATAAAGTTTTTTATAGGTGAAAGGGGACAACTAAGAGTCTCGTGATTCTCATTAGTTATGTTTTCTAATAAAGTATCTCCATCACAACTACGAGAGACACTAGGAGAAGAACACATGTGATTGTCATGATCGTTTATAACTTCATTGCATTGTTCCCTAGTATTGTCCAAAATAGGAGGGGTAGGGGAAAGATCATAAAGAGGGTTGTCATTGTGTGTTGTTATTCTATCTTTCCAATGGGAATGAGGAGAAGGACAACTAAGATCTTCATGATGCTCAACAAGTGTACCTTCGTTCGTCAAGATACCTTCATCACTAAAAGGAGAGATATCATGGGAAGGACAATTATGATCATCATTGTTATCTATTTTTGTATGCACTTTTATCACATCATGGACACACAAATAGGAAAGGTAGCAAAGGGTGTAAGTTCAATACAACCATTAATATTTTCCTTTTCTTGTGCATGTTTATGAACTAAATTTTCCTTTGTAAATTTTGAGAAGATTGAAATGAACATTGTGAAAGAACAATCTATGCTAACTCAAAATGTAGTTCAAAAGTCTGAAATGAAATGGAATTGACTGATTATGACATGTGACACTACAAGAATGCAAATGTAAAATGTAAACCATGCATGAAATGAGCTAATTAAGGCTAAATTTTATGAAATGAATGCTACATAAATGCAACTAACTATTATAGGTATGAAATGGCACCAAATAGAAGCCCAAAAACAATGTTCTAAATTTTGTAAAGTGTTGTTTCAGGGGTCAGAAGGGACTGATTCGCCCAGGGTGGCGAATGAGTCCTAGTATGGACTTTTTTCAAGATTTTCAAAACTTTTTGACTGATTTGTATGTTTTTAGAATGTTATGATGCAGATCTAAATGAAACATGTATAATTTTAGATATTTTCAATGAGTAAAGATGCAAAAATACAACCTATTATGCACTTTTACACATACAAAAATGAAACCCTAGAATGCAAGCTAACTAATGCAAAATTAAATGTAAGCTACTATAGGATGAACTAATGGAATCCAAAATCAGAAAGAAGGAATTCAAACAGTGGGTTCACCAAAATGAAACATAGATTTTTGGGAACCCAAATGATGGCTCTTACACTTCTAGGGTTTTTCACCTAAAAGGAGAGAGATTTGGGTCCAAAAATAATTATGTAACACTCAAATTAGGATGTGTGCAATGTGATATGATGTGAATGAACTTAAATAAATGCAATGGACTAATTTGAATGATTGAAAATGAATACAAATGTGTAATTACAACTATGTTTGAAAATACATTGTGTATTGTCAAAATGAACTAAATGGATGAAATATGCAGAATAGAAAGAGATGGATAAAATCAGAGTGCACCTGGGAAAAATTTGATGAATCTAGAATGTTTGGAATGTTGACTAATGATGTTTCTCAAGCCTGATAGGACTCATTCACCATCTAGGGTGAATCAGTCCATGTTCTGGTCAAAACTTCCATAAACAGGTTTCTGTCTATCGAGCACTGGATTCTGATAAAAATAGTTTTCAGGCCCATAGATGGGACTAATTCACCATGCTTAGTGAATCAGTCTTCCTTCAGGGATCTAAAAATTTAGGACTTTATTTTGTAGCTTTAGATTTTCCTTTTTGTCTTCTATAGGTGTCTGCTTCAGAAATTGTCGGAATCGGGTCTGAAGATGCCTTTTTGTTGATGTTTTGACTTGGATGATGGATAGATGACTTGAATGAATTTGAAATGTAATATTCAATGATTCCTAAACCTTCAAGAGTCCTAAATCTTCAAACAATCAAGACAAAAGAGAGATATGTTGAAAGTTAGGGCATGGGGGTTTGCCTTAGTCAAACCATGTTTAGGTAATTAAACCAAAGTGATGAAATAAAGTAATGAAGCATGCAAAAATGGAGATTATTACCTTGTCATGATGATTTGATCTTGAAATTATGAAACATAACATGAAGATTCAACCCTTGAAGGTCCTTAGAAGCTCAATTAAAGACTTGCAATGAAAAAGCCCTAGTTTGCTTGACTTGGAGTGAAAGATTGATAGATCAATAATGAAGAATGGATGTGGATTGAGTTATGAGATGTTGTTGTATGTAAAATAAGGATAAAAACACTTATTTATAGACAATTGTTCCATAGTATCCATTCATACCTCATCACAGGCCGACATCAAGTGATTTTTAATAAAATCCCGAAAGGAAATTTGAAATAATTTGAATTTGGGGCCAAGGGGGACTCATTCGCCACCCAAGGTGAATGGGTCCCACCTAGGACCTAAAAACAAGTGTCAGAAATAATGTTGTGTTTAATGTTGTTTTTCAGGATAATATGCAAAAATACACTTAATTAAGTCATATGAGGGCATAAAGGGGAAAAATAAAGCATGAGAAAGGTGTAAATAGTGAAGATGTGCCTAGAAAAGTGTGAAAGTTTGTTACAAGACTTTACAACATTTAAAAATAGGACTTGTTGATAAGTGAAAAGGTGATTTTTAGGTAAATTGCATTAAATATAGTCTAGAAGAATGTAGAAATTTCTTACAACACTTCACAACACCTTCACAAAACGTCGTTCTTTGAATTTTAGTACCTAAATATGCATGTTCAAGCCATGTTACAGCATAAAATCAAAGCAACATAGTTCCAACACCATGAAACAAGACCTAAAAGGCCATGAAAATGACAAAGGGCCATTTTTCTATGGCACAATATATATATGCCCGTGAGGTTTGAAACATCCACTTGTTCTATAGATGCAAATGCAATGATTGTTAAGCTTTAGAATCAAAACCATTAGTTGTTGGATGCCAGCCTCAACCATGAGTTAAAAGAAATACATTTATCTCTGATATTTTTTTATGGGAAGGAGCTCTTACAGTTCATTTGAAACCTTTTGGTGTTAAATTCCTTGCCACTAGACAACAATAGAACTCAAGAAGCATGGAGCATACACACAAATACATGAAGTATACACATGAATCATGAAGAATACACATGAACACATGAATTATACATTAGAAGCATGAAGCATACATGTGAATACACACAATATACATGAATTATACATGTGAATAAATGAAGCATACATGTGAATAAGTGAAGCAAAAGTAATTGAAGCATTGTAAAGGATACAAACCACCAGGAATGGAGCTTATTGAGCAATCGACAGTAATTAATTAAGCATTAGATGTAAACATAATCCATTCCTACAACATTCAAGCATACAATTTACACAATACGCATGATAACATCATTCAAGAATGGCAGTAGCAAAATAAGATTTTCTTTAATCAAAAGTCCGTAAGGCTATACAATGATATATATTAATAAAAGGATATACAATATATATAGAAAAGCCATACAGGCTTAGTACAAAAGATCCATATGGACATAAAATGTCACATATATATCGATAGTACAAAACATATGTTCCAAAATGCCACATAGGAATACAAAAAATGACCCTAATACATAGTCATTTCCCTCTAGGGGAAGGAACAAGATCCCATGTTGCCTTCAAAATTCGGCTAGATGAAATGATTGTTGGTTCTCTTGTCTTTCGAACACGCTCACTAGTCCTCCTCTCTTCACTCTGGACCTTCAACTAATACAATAAAAATTAAATATTTTAATACATATAAATTAAATTGTGGAATGACATATAACAAAATATAATCACTTACCACATACATATAGTCATCATGCACATTTACAACATTACCACATCCACGATCTAGAGTGACAACCACCTATAGCAACCATCAAGATAGAAATTAAACTACATAAAAGTAACGTGAAAATTTTCTATAATAAACCATAAAAGAGCAAATATAATGTCAAATTGACTAATTTGTTGCATACCTCTCTCAAAGGATCAGAAATGGCTATTGTTGCAGCAACTCCATGGTCCACCGTGCCACCAACATCACCAGGGTTGTTTGATGTCAACAACTGCAAATGAAATAACATATCTAACAGTAATATAAAGAAGTTCAGGTAGTCCCTTTATAACTATCATAAATAAAAGAGTAAATGGTTGGCCTCAGTTGAGACTACAGTATAGTGCTTATAGATCACATAATGGTGAAAGTACTAAATCCATTGGGATAGTCCAAACTCTTGCAATGCCAAAGTTCAATGCTCATTGAGATTCAAATTGCATATGCTGGTGAACTAATGTTAATGAGGGCATGTTGTCAACATAGTGATAATGCCATAATGAAGTTCACATGAATGAAGTGAGGATTACTATGTTACTAGCAGCTTTCAAAGGGATTATGGAACATACGATGAATTAGGACGTGTCTAGGGTTTTACTATAGCACATGAAGTTGGTTGTTGAGGTGTGCAACAGTAATGGAGAAGACAACTTTGGTCAATAATGAGTGGAAATAAATATTTCTTCTAATGGTGTATAGGATAAAATTTGGATGGAGGTGTTATAGCATAGAAGGGATAAAGAGACAAGACCAACATGGGATTATGTGGTGCAGGGGCACCTTGTTGCCTTCAAGCCTCCATGAGGCCTATTTGTAAATAAGTGTTCAATGAGTGCTTGGGAGTCATTTAATAAGGTCTTTCAAGACCATTATTATGTATTAAGGTCATTTGATAGGTATTTAGGTGTGTTTGGAGTCCTTAAAGTCATATTTTGTAATATTGTTAAAAAGTTGTTATGGGCAAAATTGTAAAATTGCAAAATAAGGAAGATGGAAGGTCAAGTTGATTGGGTAGTTGAAAAAAATCAGGTAGGACAAATGTGAAAAGGCATAAATAATCTTAATCCATCGTTGGAAGGTGGTGAGGGATGTAAATCATGAAGATCAATATGAAGAACCCCTGTTTTGCATATGAAAATCTATATTATTTTTGTAAATCTATGTTTTAGCCTATTGTGCGGCCCTGTACAGTCCTTTTTTCAAGGGGAAGGCATTTTTTTTATAGATCTATGTGTCTACTTCATTTTGAACATGGTATTTTTTAATTTCATGGAGTAATAAAGGATTTATGGCATTTTTTGTTCAAACAGTTCAAAACCCTTGCTAGGGTAAACAGAGATAAAAGAAATTGCATTACTCTTATTTTATCTAGTGGAAATGGCTTAAAACTTGTGGAAAGATTCATCAGTGTCAATTCTTTCTTATCCTTAGTTTACAAGTTGTGAAGATATGATTTACTATTGTTTTATTGATTCCCTATGACTGTGTTTAGTGGAAAATCTGGGAAAACAACAGTGAGCAGTGAGATTTCTTTGAGTTTGTTGTTGAATTAGATATTTTGCTTGGGTATGGTGCTTAAGAAGGGTTTTCAAGGTATAATGGAAGCCTTTCCTAGATAATATTAGATGGATTAAAAATTTTATGAACATTTATGCACTAATCCTATATGGCAGATTGGTGACAGTCCTATTTGGAGTCAATAAACGAAAGGTATAAGGTAAGAGTTTGACAAAATGATATGAATATGGTGTGGCAGATGGCTTATTGGTTTGTGTAGGAGTTTTTGAACCTATTTGTGGCATCCACCAAAGAGAGTGGGCTTGGAATTTAGAGTTGTTTGGGTATGAGTCCTAAGGGCCTAATTGTTGATTTGGGACAATCTAATTATGTAAGTTCATATGTTTGAGTTATTTGTGTTGGTGATAGAGATTATATTGGTCATTCTAATGTTGCTAAAGGGTATTTGAGGAAACTTTAAGTGATTATGAAATATTTGTTGGAGTTTTGACAAGTAATATTGAGTTTGTGATTTTTCTTCCTCTAGCATTACACCAAAGTGGTATCAGAGCACAGAAGGTGCTAGGTAGGGAGTTTGTGGTTTTGTGTTTGTGTGTTTTGATTTGTGCAGGTTAAAAATAACCTGGTTACTACCAAGAGAAGGCAAAGAAAGTTGAGAGAAGTTGAAGCAAGGAGAAGCTTGCTTGAGTAGAGGACAAGATGGATGTGTTGAAGAGGTATTTGCAGGTAGAGGAAGAAAAGAAGAGACAAGAGATGAATGATAAAGAGATAGTTGAGTTAAAGCAAGAGATGAAGAGAAGGGAAGCGGAGTTCAATGATTTCTATGTAGATTCCATGATGAAGATGGAACAGTGGATCAGAAGAGCAACAAGTTGTCACTTGACCATGAAAAAGAAAGTTGAATTTCCCATACAAAAGATTATTCAAAGAAGGAAAAGACAAGCAAGGACAGTAGCAAATGAGGCAGAGGGAGAGTGTGTTGAGCAAAGTAAGCTACAAGTTGAGATGCATGATATTCCAATTATGTTTGAAGATGGACAAAACTCTTTTTTTGTTGATGAACATATTGATGTTGAGATCAATGATATGGTTGTTGTTGGTAATCAAGTAGTTTTTGATGAACAATTAGAGAAGGTTGTTGATGTTGTTGATAAGGTTGATATTGATACTCAAGATGTTGATGATAAAGTTGCTAACAAAGATGTTGCAGATTTGTTTGCTAGTGAGGTGTATGCAGATTTGCAAGAATATGATGCAGGTTATGGTGAAAATGTTGTTATATGGTACTTTGATGATGAGAATGAAGATATAGATGATGTTGCTGAGGTATATGCACAAGAAATGGACTTTTGGAGCATGAAGACCGAGAGGTTGCTAGAAAAGAGATGGTATAAGAAGAAGAGGAAGAAGGACCCAGGGATAATTGCCAAGATGAAGGAAAGATTGCAAAAGAATTGGAAGACTAGGAAGAAGGATCAGACCAGTTTTCAAGGGGACTTGAATTTTCTTTTCTCTGGGAGAATGGTGCAGGGGCACCTTGTTGTCTTCAAGCCTCCATGAGGCCCATTTGTAAATAAGTGTTCAATGAGTTCTTGGGAGTCATTTAATAAGGTCTTTCAAGACCATTATTATGTATTAAGGTCATTTGATAGGTATTTAGGTGTGTTTGGAGTCCTTGAAGTCATATTTTGTAATATTGTTAAAAAGTTGTTATGGGCAAAATTGTAAAATTGCAAAATAAGGAAGATGGAAGGTCAAGTTGATTGGGTAGTTGAAAAAAATCAAGTAGGACAAATGTGAAAAGGTATAAATATTCTTAATCCATCATTGGAAGGTGGTGAGGGATGTAAATCATGAAGATCAATATGAAGAACCCCTATTTTGCATATGAAAATCTGTATTTTTTTTTGTAAATCTATGTTTTAGCCTATTGTGCGGCCCTGTACAGTCTTTTTTTCAAGGGGAAGGCATTTTTTTTTATAGATCTATGTGTCTACTTCATTTTGAACATGGCATTTTTTAATTTCATGGAGTAATAAAGGATATATGGCATTTTTTGTTCAAACAGTTCAAAACCCTTGCTAGAGTAAACAGAGATAAAAGAAATTGCATTACTCTTATTTTATCTAGTGGAAATGGCTTAAAACTTGTGAAAATATTCATCAGTATTAGTGCTTTATTATCCTAAGTTTTCAGATTGTGAAGATATTATTTACTATTGTTTTATTGATGCCCTATGACTGTGTTTAGTGGAAAATCTAGGAAAACAATAGTGAGCAGTGAGATTTCTTTGAGTTTGTTGTTGAATTAGATATTTTGCTTGGGTACAGTGCTTAAGAAGGGTTGTCAAGGTATAATGGAAGCCTTTCCTAGATAAGATTAGATGGATTAAAAAAAATTATGAATATTTATGCACTAATCATGTATGGCAGACTAGTGACAATCCTATTTGGAGTTAATAAATGAAAGGTATAAGGTAAGAGTTTGACAAAATGATATGAATATGGTGTGGGAGATGGCTTATTTGGTTTTTGTGGGATTTTTTGAACCTATTTTTGGAATCCACCAAAGAGAGTGGGATTGGAATTTAGAGTTATTTGGGTATGAGTCCTAAGGGCCTAATTTTTTATTTGGGACAATCTAATTATGTAAGTTCATATGTTTGAGTTATTTGTGTTGGTGATAGAGATTAGATTGGTCATTTAAATGTTTCTAAAGGATATTTGAGGAAACTTCAAGTGATTATGAAATATTTGTTGGATTTTTGACAAGTAAGATTGAGTTTGTGATTTTTCTTCCTCTAGCATTACACCATTATGGAACATATGGTGAAATAATAGAGGGTACAATGGGATGGGAGTCGAATGTGATAATGGAACATGGGATGGACTAGAATAGATTAATGGGATGGGCTAGGATGGGATAAAAAGATATAGTGTGAACTATTAGAGGTTAATGGGATGGGATTAGGAGGGAATAAAGGAACATAGGGTGAATTAGGGAAAGATAGTGGTACAATACCAAGAGGGGATAATGGAACATAAGGTGAAATAAGAGAGGGTAATGGGATGGGAATAGAAGGGGTTAATGGAACATAGGATAGACTAGTATAAATTGATGCCCGATGGGTTAGGATGGGATAACAAAATATAGGGTGGACAATTAGAGGTTAATGGGATGTGATTAGTAGGGAATAATGCAACATAGAGTGAATTAGGAGGTGTCTAGGGTTTGACTATAGTACATGAAGTGCGAAATTGACCTGTGTGTAGTAATAATAGAGAAGAGTTATCTAGGATGAAATGTGGATAAAGATGGTATAACATAGAATGGATAAAGGAACATAGGGTGGGACATAGGGGATCATGGAACATCTAGGGTGAAATAATAATGGGTACAATAAGATGGGAGTAGAAGGGAATAATGACACATAGGATGGACTAGAAGATATTAGTGGGATTGACTAGGAGGGGATCATGGAAAATCTAGGGTGAACTATTAAATTTTAATGAGATGGGATTGGGAAGGAATAAAGGAACAAAAAGTGAATTAGGAGAAGATAATGTGACACGATCAAGAGGGGATGATGGAACATAGAATGGACTAGTAGAGATTAATTGGATGAGCTAGGATGGGATAATAAAACATTTTTAAGGTGAACTATTCTAGAAGTTAATGGGAAGTAATTAGGAAGTGTCTAAGGTTTAAATATAGGACATGAAGTGGGAACTTGAGGTGTGTAGTAATAATGTATTAGATATTTCATCAATAATGAGCTGAAGGAAAGGCTTCTTGTAACGATATATACATAAGATGAAATATGGAGGAAGGTGGTATAATATATAAGGTGTTAAAGATTGGGATATGTGATATAAAATGGTTAAAATATGTATGATGAAAGGAATGGAATAATGAGAAGTACGTTGAATGGTAAATATAATTAGGATCTCACAAGAGCAACCAATGTTTGTGTTTCTCATCATTTTTTTAGATTTGTATACACAAAATTAAGAAAACTAGCTAACATTGTTTTACAACACCATTAATGAATAAAGGCTACCTGAGTGAAAGTTGTTTGAGGACATGAATTATGAGGTGTGGAGGTCGAAGGTCCACCAGGAAACTGTTTGACATCCAAATCATGTTATGAGACGAACATTCAAATATAATATTCAACTATTCAAATGCATTAATAATATATTTAATACTAGTTGCATACCTATGGA
>VDFB02022607.1:0-13768 GCA_007258455.2 Sequoia sempervirens | reverse complement strand
TCTGCAGGGATCTCACGGTCTGCCATCAGTGTTGTGACACTGTTCTCACTGCTGTTGGAGCTAGATTTGTGAATACCCAATACTCCTGATACTGTCTCACCTTCAGGAATCGGTGGACTTGTCCAATCCTCAACTCTGCTTGTTCCTATACCCTTAGTATAGTGAATGATGTCTCTACTCATGAAAAAGCATCCAAAAAGCACTCTGTTTACTGAAAAAGCAACTGAAAAAGCACAGGATGGCAGGAAAACTGTGTTCTGATACCACTGTAAGAGACCAGGTGTCTCTCAACCCAAACCTCTGACTGAAAATACTGATTTTTGTTTGTTTTGTAATTTTTTGTGTTTTTGATGGGTTTTTTGCAATAAATGACAAATTGCGATTTTGAGAAATAAATACAAATAAATTCCTAAATAAATAACAATGCATCAAATAACCTCCAGAGCAATGGCAGATGATTTTATTATCGTTATTGAACAACTACAATGCTTTCTGGAAAAGAAGAAGTGAACAAAAGAATTTATTAAAGGAACCTGGTTATTGCTTGCAATCGCCTGTGAGAAAGCCCTAAATGGTACGGCTGAATGAGATAAACAATCTTCTAACCCTGAAAATGATGCTGAAGCTCCAAGAACCCTAGGCGCACAAGATCCAATAAGTAGAAGCTGAGAAAGGAAGGCGTATTCTCCTGTGAAGAAAAGTACGGCCTTGCTGGTACAAAAGTACGGCCTTGCTGGTACAAAAGTACGGCCCCAGCCAGCAGCATTAAATATGGTACGACCTCAAGAATAAAGTGCTAGAAGCAAAAACACTGATACTCTTTAAAAGGCGATTCTTCCTGATGAACAATAGAACCAATACTGAATGAAAACTTCACTGTGATGCTCTGTATGACTTCTGGATAAAGCCACGCTGTTGGACAATCTTCAACTGGTATTTCATAGCCTCAGTATGTCAGATCTCGAAGAGGGAACGTTCTTCAAAATTGAATGTCTGCTGAAACCCTAGGTTCGCAAACTCCAATGCTCAGAGAGAGAATAAGACAAATTGAATAATCATAACATAATAGTTCGATTTGTCTTGGCAGTGTATATATATAACCCTTTCAAAAATTCGACCCAAGCTTCTTTTTAATAATCATTTAAATAAATGATTAAATTCGTCCTTCTTAACTTAGGGAAAATATTAAATAAATGGCGTCCCATCTTTTAATGAATAAATAATTATTCATTATAATAAATATTTCACTTTATTATAAAGTATTAAAAATACTTTATAATACGCCATTAATCATTAATATTTAAATATATTAATAAAGGTGGCGTATAACATAAAGTCAAAAATATTAGTGTTAATAATCATTAAATGCTCATTATTTTCATCGTGTAAATGATAAAGCCAGGTCATTCGACTAACTTGACTAGACAGTGCCACTTAAAATAAAGTAACTTCATGACTTACTATAAATAGTAAGTGGCGAAAAACCTCTCTGAAAGATTCTGCGAAGGCCCAACCTGAATCAACTGAAAGAATGATGCTCCTGAACACCGGGTAACTGCCTCAAATGATCCTCTACACACCACTGTCAGCCTACGAGGATCAGAATGATAGGCTAACCTCAAATCCAGCTGCGCTGACTAGGAAGGGGACATCACATGGGATGCTTAGCTCCAACATCTTTGGTAAATGCTATTTTTTATGCCATTTTTATTCTAGGATGCTTAGTTCGTGACTGATAAGTATGAGAAAGGCTGATATATGTAAACTCTGAAATTTTAGTTGAATAGATTCAGTTTTTTACAAGCCCAATGCCTATGCAAAGAAGGAAGGCAATTAATCTACTCTGTTGTAAAATGGAAGTTCTGATTTTATGATTGTAATATCAAATTCTGAGCTAAAAGTTTAAGAAGCATATGACAAATATAAGGTTGCTGCTAATCATAACTCATGCATTAGTGTTTACACAATTCATATTTTGTTACTGGGAAAGAATCCGTGTTGGGTGCTTATGTAAGCATTTTAGTCACCATATTTGTTTTCATAGAACACTGAAAGCTATACTATTTTATGTGGGATGCTAATAGATGTAAAGTTTGGATATGTATATGGAAAAATTTGCATGTATTTAAATTGTTGGTTGATAAAAAATAGGCTTGTTTCTGTATGGATGATTCTTCAAGGCAATGTTCTGTTTCTTAATAATAGAGATGTGTTGAAATTCATTCTCAATTTTCTATTATTTGAGGAGGAAATTGAAATCTGCTTTACAAGTTGGATGTTTTCTAATTTTAAATTCCTTTTCCTGTACGACTTTCCAGATTCAGTGACCAATCCTGAGGTGCACTTACCACCAGAGCTTTGCAAGCCAATACATTATGGGATATCTACAAGTGTCCTACACACATTTTCTTTCATTCCTTCTGTTATGCACCGAATTGAAAGTGTACTTAGTGCAGCTCAGTTGCAACAGATATTTTCAAGCCATTGGCCACCGCCATACAACATCTCAACCTTCAAGGTGGTCTTATGTAGTAACTGGTTTAATTGTGATTAGAGGAATTTATTTCCAACCATATTCTTTCTTTGAAGTAGAAAAATCTAATCTTGATATGGTAGCTCTTTTCTTATGTTGAGAAAATACATTGGTCATACAACATCTCAACCTTGAAGGTGGTCTTATCTAATATCTTGCTTTATTGTGCTTAAAGGAATTTATGTCCAACTATATGCTTTCTTTGAAGTGGAAAAAATTAATCTCAATATGGTCATAGGTCTTTTCCCAAGTTGCAAATTTTTACAGTTACAGAATGTTGAGTAAAGATGTTTTTTATCAGTAAATTATGGTCTCAGGGACTGTTCCCTTTTTATGATAATTAAGAAAAAAATTCATGTTTCACATTATCTGCTGTTCTGGGTTATGATCTAACCCAAAAAGATTTTTTATTTTTTAAATAGAGGAAGAATACAAAATCCCTGTTGAAGGGTCTATTCAATTTACTACATTCTTCTTTTTATCTATCTATGAACATGACTATATTCTACTACACCAACATCATATCTTAGAAGACTACTTATCAGCTTCTTCTTCAGAACTGTTAGATATGAGTGAGCTCAACCAGCTAATACCTTTTGAAATCTCCATACGCATTCTTGCTTTATAAATGTTGTTCTCCTTATAGCTTTTCTGCACCATTCCGTCTCTCTTTGTGGCATGCCTGTTACGATGAATGGTCTCCATGGACTGCAGATGACACCACCATTTATCAGTAATTTCCAACCCAAAGGAGGAAGCCCTGCTCCATGAACCGTTGTTAAGATGGCATCATTAAATCACCCAAGAAAGTAACTCTTTATCAGCTTTTCGGCCATTGTTCTTACCACTTTCTTATCTTCACCGATGTCTAGAAGCATTGCTAAGAACATTGATGAGATGTCAGTATTTGCTTTATACTAGTAATTAGCTGCCATGAATTCTTGTATTGCATGAAGGAGCATACCACTCTGAGTTTTGAAGAATCTTAAATCTCATCTCTGAAATTCTGCCTTCAAAAAATCTCAAAGTTAATTGTGCTGTGATTGTTTTGGGAATGGGCTTCACAAGAAAAGGTGAAGGCAGTCTATTTCATCATTATTTTTACCTACTTTTAGCGTCTTCCACAGCCCGCATTCAAGAGGAATTAAAGGTTGGCACAAACAAAATCATACGAGTATTGGTTGAAAGATTTTATTCACAAATTTTACAGCGCTATTAAACATGATGACTGTTTGAAATTGTCATCTCATTCTTTGAATGCCGCTCAGGCATTTGTTTTAGTTTTGGCCATGAATCAGCTTTAGTGCTTATCATACTTTATTGAACCAAGAAAAATGTAGAATTGGCAAGTATGTCTACTTTTTCCTTGATTTCCTTGAATATATGTTGAATGGAATAGTTATCCAGTGAATCCAGGAGTGGCCAAAGAGGAGATTATTAATTTTCCAAACACGAAAAATGCAGAATTGGCAAGTACATCTGCTTCTTCATTGATTTCCCTGAATATGTGTTGAATGGAATATTTATCCAGTGAATCTAGGAGTGGCCAAACTTGCAGGAGGAAATTATTAGTTTTTCAATTCTACGATTTTTTCTTTTTAATTGCATTCACAATTATCTTATAATGTCCTTCGCTTTCTACTTTTTGCAGCCATAAACACTGAATATTTGTAAACCTAGGGTAAGGATTTGGGCATCTGCTTCATTGTTGGTTCCCTCTATAATTTTTCTAGAAGCTGTTCCAATCAATTTGCTTTCTTCATTTGTAAGTTGTAACTATGCAACCAGCTCCTGAAGCTCCCAAGATTTCCTTTGGATACTCCATCGAAATTCAACTTATACCGGCATTTTTGGGTGGAGTGACAAGGCAGGGCGGAGCTTGGCAGGGGGTTAGGGTGAAGGGCAAAGGGGTGTTCCATTGAACTTCTTTCCTAATCTTTGAAGCATCAACAGAGCAGGCCTTCCATCCCCATCGATGGGGAAAGATACATAATTCTGTTAAACCAATGCAAGAAAAATAATACTAACAGAACCTTGAATGCAGTGAAAAAATAATAATGATATATTCATAATATAACAATATTATTACCAATAGGAAATCCTTTTGGCAAAAAATCTAGTAAAACTAGCATTCACTGTATCAACTCAACTGTTAACAATAAAATAAAATATTACTTGCTTGTGCTTAATTCTAATCTGCGTGTGAGTATTTTAGACACCAATATAAAAGACTAGAAAGTGGTATTACAGTAGATTGGATATAAAAACATCTACCTTTCTAAAACACAGTTAAGGAAATACAATGATTCCCATGCTCAAGTTCATATATTTTGGTGGAAATTTTCTTTGAAATTAGTATTAAGACAATTTGATGCTGACTGAAGCATATCCATGAGTTCATATCATTTTTTTATGGTGCAAAATTGTCAGTCTTTTTTAAAATGGCGACATGTGAAAGTATCTTAAATCATTTAAACACTTGTTAGGTAGGAATGATATTAATGTGTTTTACTTAGTGGATGCTTTAATATTATAATGAACTCTCAGAAATATACCCTTACCACCAACTTACAAATCTCTAAAGAAGAAAATCAATATCAACTGTCGAAGGTGATTTATAAAAGCTCCCGGGGTGAATGAACATATTTTCATTTCTGCAGGGAAAACTACAGCTGCTACACCTACTTCTTGTTTGATGTCTTACCTTTAAGTATATAAAATTTAAACTAGCTGAACAGTTCTGACGCTGTATGCTAGCAATATTTTTATTGACTTCAAAATAACTCTTTCCTGATACAAATGTTATAAAAAATACTTTTTCTTCAAAAAGCAGTGTTATATATTATTTTAAACAGAGCAGAATTTGTGCAGGTCTTCCTATAATTATTTAATAATTATTTAACATCATCTTATTTGTTTAAAGCTGATGACAGAATCATAAGCTATTTTTGACAACTATTTGTTTAATAAAAAATCTGAATCCTGGGAATATTTTCATATTTACTGTATTTTTTTTATCCTGTCTGTGTTTCTTCAGGTTCTTGAGGCATTAACGAGCAAGAAATGTCAAGAAAACATGTCACTAGAATCCCTTGAGACACTTGGCGATGCCTTTCTGAAATATGTTTCTAGCCGACATTTATTCACAGCATATGCTCAAAAGCATGAAGGCCAATTGACCTCTAAGAGAAACCGCATTATTTCAAACTATGCTCTTTGGAAGTTTGGTCGTGATCGAAACTTACCGGTAGGATCTGTGTTATCTTCTATTTGTTTTTATGAACTTATGGTTTATTTATCCTTTTAACTCACCATGAATTATAGAATGTTTGAATTATTGTAACAGAATTTATGTAGTAGGGGCACATCAAGTCATTTTCTGTTAGGCATAGATTGATGCTTATGATTATATTATGTCTATTTTCAGATATCGTGAATGCTTGTGAATAATTCTGAAACTATGCGTGAGCAGGAATAAGAGCATAATATATTTTCTATTGAAGAAAATGAATGCTTTCCCTTCCAAAAGTGATGCTATCTATCATTACATTCTAAAAACTGTTGAAGTCGCAAAGAAGACTTAGAATTCCTAATCCATCTTGATTCTTTTACTTTTATTACTAAAATTGGAATACCTCTATTGCGAATGAGTCGAGAGTTTTTCAATTATGTGAGTTAAAAGTGGGAAAATTTTGAAAAAAACAGATTTTTTTTTTTGATAAATAAGGGGCTGAAGCCGAGAAGATTGTATTAAAATTAAAAGTATAAGGATTTACAAGACTTGAAGCCTCAACAGAAGATAAAACAAGCAGAATCATGGCCACTGTTGACACTACAAATCAGTAACTAAATTCCCAAAAATGAAGATGCATCTGCCACTGTTGGAACTAGGCCTTGCTCAACATGGAGTTATCTGTTTAAGTATCGTTCCATCAGCTCCCATATTTTCCAAAGCATTTGCCATTGTATTGCCTTCTCTATAAATATGGTTAACCGTTACATTTTCAAACTTATCCATCAGGTTTATTGCTGAATCTAGTAAAGATTGTAATTTCCAGCTCAACACTTTCTTAGCTCTTATCGCATTTACCACAATAGCCGAATCCCCTTCAATTTCTACTTTTGCCAAGTTCAATTCTATGCAAAGGGATAGCCCTGACACTAGAGCCTTAAATTCTGCCACGCTGTTTGTATCAATCTCCAATGGTTTTGAATATCTTGCAATAGTTTTTCCTTGCCAAGAGTGAATCACACCACCTGCACCTGATGGACCTGGATTCCCTCTAGATGCTCCATCAAAATTCAGTTTGAACCACCCAATATTTGGAGGTCTCCATTTACAACTTGCTCTATTTTGTTTGTTGACTTGACACCCTTTCCCAATAACTTGAGAGTTGGGCATAAAAATACAGATTTTAAAATAATATAATGGGCATAAAAATAGTGAAAATTGAGTTGATTTTCATGCTACATATAACATGTAGACATCAAAATAAACATAAAACTTTTATTAAAGTTTAAACTTATAAATATGATGAAAATGCGGTAAACGTGTCAAAAATCTCAGATTCAAACGCTCAATACCATCAAAATTTGTAGAAACCCCTTGTTTCCCCGTTTCCTGAATCTGACTAAATGTTTGTCTTTTCTGAAGTTTTTTTCGTTTTTTGACTGTTTTTGTGAATTTTGGGTTTTTGCATGTAATCAAGGAATTGCGATTTTTGCAATAAAATGATAGAAATTCTAAATAAATTCTAAATACTCCGGAAATAATAAGATCTATCTCAAGTATTGTTGCCAGACTATTATTCAAACTTTTGAAGTGATTACACTGAAGATCCAGTTGCATGCAAAAGAAAGACAATGATATTTATTGAAAGAAAACCTGGAATGTTGCAGCCGCCATGAACAAGCTGAAATGGTACGGCTTCTTTAATAACTCACTTCCTCCTCCTGACAGATGCTGGCTAAAGACTCCTGGAGTGCCTGCGCCCAATGCAGTGATGATCCAATGCCAAAAGAGAAGGCGTTTCTCTTGAATGATGAAGTACGGCTCTGAAGAAATGGTACGGCCCTGGTAAACCAGCAAGCTGTAGATGAACAATCAGGTACGGCTGAGTTGATTTTCCCTTTTCTCCCTCCGTCTAGAAATCAAGGAATGTCCCAGTAGGTTAGGCACCTGAGTGAATGTAGATGAATGACCCAAAGTGAAGGCGCTTCCTTGTGATTGGAAAGTACAGCCTCTGAATGGTACGGCCTTTCAGAAGTACGGCTGCAGCAGCAACAATGAATGCAAGTGTACGGCTATCCTGAAATCTATATCTAGATCCTGAGTTATGGTGCGCCTTGGTAAATAGATATTCTCTGAATGCAAACACTGCAAAGAACTCTGAAGATTATAAATTCTCTGAAGATCAATGATTTCCTCTGAATGAAGAAACCTTGTGCTGGCAATAAATCAGGTGTTATTTCACACCCTCTGAACTGCTTCCGTTGGAGATGGCTCGTTCCCCAAGGAATTCGAACTCGAAACCCTAAAGCTTCTGTTCTCTGGCAAAGACTGATCAATTTTCAATTCACAAATGTCATAATGGCTCAAATCCCAATGCAAAGCCTATATTCTTCTCAAAAGTGCGATTTCCTTAAAGATAGGGAATTTTAAAATATTTGACTTTTAATTCTTTTATTAATTCAATAGTCTCAGCCAAATATTAAATTATAAATTTAATATGCAAAATGGCCCCTTCCCTGATGTTGGGCGACCCCCTCAAATAGAATCACTTAAGTTATAATTTAATATTATAACTTTATATTATAACCATCAATAATTAATATTTAATTAATATAATTAAATATTAATATCTCCCACGTTACTCATCCGATGACTGATCCGTCTGAAGCTGACGAACACTGAAGTGATTCTGAACGCTGCCAAATCCATACTGCTAAAAATAGCAGGGGTCCCACGCCGACTGCCAACAACTGCTAAAAATAGCAACTACTGCAAGAAACGTCCGAATGAGCCCGAACGAAAGCCAATATGATCAAAACTGCCAATCAGAAGCTGAGCCAAGCTCCCAAACGACCCTCTAACCACTCTATCAGCCTACGAGGGTCTCCTGATAGGCTAATCTTACGAACTCTGATGCTCGCCAAAAATGGGGACATGACAAAATTTCAAAAGATAATGCTAAAATGTTTAACATGCTTCCTTAACCCAAAAATGCTACATTAGTTTTTAGTCAATTACATGTTTTGTTTTCACTGGTATAAAACATGGTATTCAAATTGTATGTTTTACTTTTTTAAAAGCGTGTTTTAGGCAAAATTCTTGGGTTTGACCACCATACCATATAGCACATTAGTACCAAATGAAAATAAAATTAGTCCTTAATTTTTTGTCTTCTTTTGCTAATTAATGCTATTATGCTTTCGATATCACCAGGAATAAAGCTTGCATATGACAATTATTCTTATTTCATATGTTTTGAAATACTATGTATGTGATTTTCATATTTGTAGCTCAAATTATTATTTACAATTATTTTTTGGGTCAACATTTAATATTAGTTTTATAAAAGTCAAATACAATAGTTTATAGTAGATTGTTTTCCTATTGATTGTTGGAAAAATGAATGCATAAGGATTGAGAGGTTTGCATGGCACATATTTCAATGAATGTGCTTGTATTTATTATTGAATTAGGAAGTTATAAGTTGGTTGTATATTAATTGTAAGTTACCTTTTGGACATAACTAATCTATTGTGTATTACATCATTAACATAAGAAATAAATGCTTGTGTAAAAAGTGTATTCCAACATTATTTTATGTCTAGATCAGAGACAATTATAATTTTGTCCCAAAAATTGACAAAGAGAAAAGACAAACGTTTAGTCATTAGATCAATTGATTGTTCTTAAGAAGTGGAATCATCTAAATAAATATCATTAATGTCAATCAATTGTCAAATGTACTAATGATGAGCCACAATATGCTTGGTTTGAGCATGATAAACGGAGTTCACAATGATGATGAACCTCAATATGCTGAATGTGAGTACATGATGAAATGGCTTTTCACTAACTTGAAGACTCCTTGATTGTCATAAAAATGTGGGAGTTAATATAATTTGAGGAACCTGCAAATCACTCAAAACTCAACATCATCATACTATTTCACAATTGGCATTATAACAAGTTCTTTATATTATGCTTCAAAGGAAGATAAAGCTATATTGTACTAAAAATTTAACACAAAACAACTCTTGAGCCCATGGAAAATATACAAATCAGTAGTTGATCTTAGAATATCAACTAAGCCAACTCGAACAATTTTTTTATTGAGAATGTCAAAATCAAGAGTATTGTTGACCTAGCATAACACTTGCTTTATTGTTTGTTTTAATTAAGAGAAACACTTTGAATGGAGCTATGAATTGGAAACGGGTTTTAAAAGGAGCCTAAAACCTTTTACAACAAGATCAACAAGGAACATGGAACAACAAACGACAAAGGAAATGGGCCTAAAAAGGACCCCCAAAAAAAGACAACAAGATACAAAGCCAATGAACATGAAGAAATGGGACACCACACCAATAGTCAAGGAAGTTTGAAACCAAATACAACCTCTTGCCTCATATTGGAGTTCTCTTTGACCAATGAAGAAAAATCATGATGAATTTTCTACACCCAAACACCCAAGTTGGAGCACAAATTGATACTGCTTGGCAAAACCTTATTAGTGTCAACACAGACACAAAATTTGGCAAAGATGAAACTTGTTCAATATTTTGTTGCATTTTCATTGGCGACACATTGTCCAAAAGCATTAGCAATACCTTGAATGATGCTATCATCCCAAATTCCAACACAAGCTTAGGGAGCCTAAACCAAATAGAAGCCATGTTAACTCTTGTAGCATCAAAGTTAGGAACCCATCTTGTTAAGTGAAGATGAGCCTTATCAAGAAACCGAGGACCTCCTTGAAGCATACTTGAATAGTCATCCAAGGATTGAAAAGAAAATAAGAGGAAGTTGTTTAACAAAGCAAGAACACAAATTTGACCTAAAACATTCTATCTTTTGGAAGTCCACCAGGGAATAACATCAATGTCAGGTCAAAAGTCTTCCAATAAGGGCATATTGCAAACCAATAGAAGCTTTGTCCACTATAGCATCATGAATCCTAAATGAGGTACAAACTTCATTAGGACCAAGAGACAAGAACAACACTAGGTCTTGCACGAGAGGAACTAAAATGGGAACTTGGGGCGCCTTAGTACAAGTGACAGCTCCACTGTTAAAATGCAACACATACAAAGGAGAAGGCACACCAAGGCCCCCAACTAAGTGAACACCAATATTTTCAACCTGAGTAGCCTCCTAGGCAAGGGACCCCTTACAAAGACCAACAACAAAGTTGGGAGAAGGCACATCAACCTCCCTCAAACCCAAAGCCAACTCCCCTCTCAAACATGAGAGATCAAAGTCTTGCACAAGGGGGAACGAAATAGAATGCAAAGCATTCATGACTTGGGCAAGGGGAGCTATAGCCCCTTCATAGCATTTTTTGTGAACCCTCATCACTACAAGGAAGAGAATGTGACATGGCCCTAACAAGGTTGGCATAAGATAAGAACCCATCCCTAACAAACAATAGAGTAGTCGCCATAGCCAAAGGGGAAACAAAGGCCACCACCTAGGTAAGAAACCCCTTTTAAAGGCCAAGATCAACACCAGAAAGAGTTGGGGTTGTGGAAGGAGAATGAGTTGCAAGGGAAATAAAACCCCTATGCAACATTAAAGTTGAATAGTCCTCTGAAACTTACTTCCATAGAGCCTCCTTGGATGTATTAGGCACAAAGACCTTGCTAGAAATGGCCTCTCATTGGTCTTGCACGAGACGCTACACCATCAACCATAACACCCACAAGATTTTGTCCCTATCCTCTGAGTCCCAACCATAGAGCTAGTCCTCAACATCACCATTGATGGAAATGCCCCTATCTTTGTCTTCATCTCCATCAAAATCGTCCTCTCCATCCTCATTGCCATCTCCAGAAAATTCGAGAACCCTCCTGCTCCCTATCAATTGTCCTTTGATATAATTTATCTATAGAATTCTCATCTTACTAATTGTTGGTGGTACTAAAAGGAATCAAAGTTGTTTTATTGTTTGTTAATAAACATGCCTTGTTGGGTATAAAACCAAGTAAAGTAACTATCAACAAAATAAAGATATGTTTTTGGGAATAAAACTACCCACCAATTGTTTGTAGAGTGACTCATCATTAATGTTGAATCATTATAGGCTAACAATTTAGCTTGATCTCCATAGATGTAGTGGAAGGGTTACAAACTTACAATCAATCGTATGAAATTATTCCAAAAGATTAATAGCATACGTGAATTGAGCCATGAAAACGTTTAGGATGACTAAGTAGATGCATTGGCAATGACCCACTCACAATGTTGTGGAACACAATAGATTTTTAAGTATAGGACTATCCTTTTTTTTAAGTTTAATATTTATTTGTCAAATTCTCCTAAAAACCACAATGGACATGACATTCTGAACATATGCAATTAAGACATTTGAAACAAACAATTTTAACAAGGCTTCTTTATGACATGTTAGCATTTTAATTTGCACCTTTCAATGCAACACAAAATGGAACAAATGTGTAGTAGAGCTGCTCTTTTATTTAGAAGGGGAAGCTCCATATAAAATAAAAATTAACCTGCTATGAACAATGTCTACTTGTGATTTACACTCTTTAGAATGCTTTTCTAGGGATTTTGCATTCAAGTTGAATAAACTTTAAATGTGTATATTTTTTTGTTTTCCTAAAGTAAAAGGTTAAGACTCTCATTTGACACAATGCAAAGGATTTATGCTTTTTTAATTTAAAATAAATCCTAAGACTAGATGCTCGCACTATTTAGTTAAAAATAAAGACTAAACAACAAAGTATACACAAATTGGATAGGATAACACATAAACATTGTTGGCGTTTCAATTAGCACCTCTGGAGTGCTTATTGGAAATACACAGCTATGCACAGAATGAACTGCTCTTCAAATTAGGAAGGGAAGCTCCCTCTTTTGCTGACGGTTGCATAAAAGTAAAATGGACTAAGTTCCTATCTTTTTTACTCAACGGTAGGGCACAAGGGTGCATAAACACAATGCGTTGCAGCTAAGGTTTTCTCTGGTTTCTACAAATATTAACTACAACTAGGCTAACTTTTAATCTATCCTATTTCCTCTAGAAAAACAGAGCAAGAAGATGTAGGAGCGGGAATGGTATGGTTCAATCACTTAGACGAACTGTCTCTCAGAATGCATCTGAAGGATTTGAACTTCCAAATTTACACCGACATAGAACTCATGCAAGTAACCATCAAACGGTAGGTTAGATCTCAGGACTCCGAAGAGGCGAATGTCCTTTCCGAGGTGTAGGCTGAAAGGTAGACTACTAGAAACAACATATGACTGATATCCTACTCTCTAAATTCCCAAGGAGAGACAATGCTCTTTCGAGGTGTAGATTGAAAGAAAGATTATTAAGAACAACATACAATGATAGATCTTTGAGACTTTTGGATCAAAGGCCCAAGGCTCTCCTGATTTATTATCCCAACTTCGATCAAAGATTACACTTTGGGACAGCAACTTGTGTCAAAGAGACAATCACACAAGAAGCGATCAACCAATAAAACATGAACATAGATTGAACACACCTATTTGAATAGAAAGAACACAAGTTGTACTTAGCATTTGACTATAACAAATACGATTCAACAACATATACTAAGCGAACAAAGTCAAAGGCTTTTGAGCTCAACATTTTTCTGCCGTGAAGTAAAGTAACAAAATAATGAGCTAAGGCACTTATTTATAGAAGCTCAAAGGAGTATGCAACCCTAAAGTCTTCTTGAGTTAACAATGAGTTCTTGCCAATCTGCAAGATTTATTCCTATGTCTAAAAGTAGATAACCTAACAGTTAATTGGAAAGTCTACTTCAGTTAACTGATTCTAAACTAAAAGAGAATTGCAATATACAAAGTGCCTCCAAAATAGACATCCATAATCAGTGGAAATAGACATGCACGATTAGTGGGATAGTGAGTTAACTTGGAAAGAGGCATCAAGTTAACTCCTATTGTCATAAATGCTATTTTGGAGGGGTAGGACATCCTAACTATGTGTTTACACCTCATCACCTTGAGTC